>CAWUFW010017671.1:0-252411 GCA_963921515.1 Calotriton arnoldi | reverse complement strand
TTTTTTTATTTTTTAAACTTTATTTCGGCTGTACAGCCATAAAAGCACAGTAAGATATAACATTTAGAAATAATTTTTACAAAAAGTTAAAATTGACAGCAAATGTAATCGGCATAATGATAGTACGGGGTGACATTAAAAAAAAAACATTGTTGAGCTTCAACGGTACAAAAATTAGTCTTATCCCCAAATCTGAGTCATCACCTGATGTACAACAGACCAATACATCATCTGGTATCAAGTGCTGTTTGATAAAAATTTAAAAGCAGTATAAACAATTGGATTATTGCCTATTTTTAAAAAGATAATTAAAAGAGCAATTAAAACCACTTGTCCAGAATGACTTTGTAAACAGATTTTCTCATTAAAAACTATATGCAAATACAATAGTTTGTCTAGGGAGAAGGCAGAGTTATGTTGTTGCCCGACTCTTTCAACTTTATGATACCTCTGCGTGTATTCCACATTGCAAGTAGAAATCTCGAAGTGACAGTTACAAATAGTGTCTGCGTCTCATATTTTAGGAGCCTGAACACTTCGGTGTAATCTCTGATCCCTAAATTCCTACAGAGCTGGAGTACCCACTTGGACCTCGCCTTACTATATGCAGGGCAGAAAAGGATGGCATGGAGTTCTGTTTCTTCCGTGTGGGAACACCCCGGGCATTCTTGTTTTATTGCTCCCTTCCATTTATTGGTAAATGCGTGCAACGGGAGCGTCCCGTGCCTAAATTGTAAATACAGTTTCTTAGCCATGGGAGGTTGAATACTATCCAAGGCAGGCTCTAGAATCTATTGCTGTTTGATGTCCAAAAACCTGGACGTCAGGGTTGAAGAGTCTATACTCTGGGAAATTTGGGCTAATTTATAATTTAAAAAGCGGTGGTTAGGGATTTTTTAGGGATAACTGGGCAGGTCACTTCTGGGGTTATAATCCAACTTCCCATTCTGGCCTATGGGGACAGGTAGCCTTGCAATAGTGAAAAACGAAATTGGCTGTAATTCACTATCAGGACATGCCACACACACCAGGGCATGTCCTACCTTACACATACAATGCACCCTGCCCTAGGGCCTACCTTAGGGGTGACTAATATGCAGGAAAGGGAAGGCTTGGGGACTGGTAAGTGGGTGCACTTACCAAGTCGACATGGCAGTACCAGACTGCACACAGGCTCTGCAATGGCAGGCCTGAGACACACTTTACAAGCTGCTCCTGTGGGTGGCACAACCAGTGCTGCAAGCCCACCAGCAGCATTTGATTCACAGGCCCTGGGCACAAACAGTGCACTGTACTAGGGTCTGACAGTGAATCAAATAGGCCAAACATGGAGTCACTAATCCACACATTAATTTACCATAGGAGCACTTGCACTTTGGCACTGAATAGCAGTGGCAAAGTGCCCAAAGCATCTAAACCAGCAAAAATATGTCAACAACAGAGGAGGCATAGTGAAAAAATGGAAGGGAGACCCACGCCAAGGATGCCAGGTCTAACAGTAAACAACCATGCATTCCCCTCCAAGTCATCACTAGACCCAAAGCGGAGGGTGGTATGGGGCTCCCCCTGATAGTTAGATATTTTCAGGCCTCCCAACTCTGCTTCATACTTGAATGGAACCGCCTGCTTTCAGAAAAGCACTAGTCCTTTATGGACCAGGCTATAGCAGTCTCCAATATATAAGGGAGATTTGGCTCCCCTGCAGACATAGCATGGGGGATCTATTCCCAGCGCCTTGAGACCCTCACCCAGCGCCTTGAGACCCTCATGGGTGAGTAGCGTGCTTTATTCCCTTGATTGATTGATTGATTGATTGATTCCTCGCAGATCACAGCCACGACTCTAAAGGTCTGGGACGCGGTGGCTCTACGGCACAACCTCACAACTTTCCCTTCCCCGATGACAACAATAGCGGATAACCCGGACCTCCCCCTGGGTGTAAATCCGAGACATTCCAGCACTGGCACCTAAAGGGCTGCAAGCGGATTGGATCACTGTTCGACCCAGATGGGACCATCCCTTTCGATCAGCTCCAACAGGATTACTTGCTCTTAACATCTGACAGGTTTCCGTTCACACAGCTGACTCATTGGGTGTCCTCTCCAGATTTGGGACCCAGAGCTTCCAGACCCCTGACTCATTTTGAAAAGTCGCTAGTCACCAAGGAAGGTGACAAACATATCATCTCTGAACTATATGCCTTTCTCTCAGCGAATGCCAAACCGGCCAAATCTCAAGGGCAGTTAAGGTGGGAGGCTGAATTGAGGCGCACCCTATCAGATAAGGAATGACAGGACATCCACTTTAGTGCACATCACAGAGCGCACAACATGACGGGCACGCAGGGGGCCTATAAAGTAACCTCCTACTGGTATCTAACCCCAGCCCGAATACACAATTGGAATAGAGATAGCTCAGCGCTTTGCTGGCAGGGATGTGGACAAACTGGCTTCCTGCTCCATCTCCTCTGGTAGTGCCCAAAGCTGGTTTGGTACTGGGATGAGATTCTGAATGATATTGACCAAGCTTTTAGCACCACTATCCAGCGCTTCCCAGCGTATACACTGTTAGGTCTTCCCAATCCTCTGACCTTCCTCCTGCGCTCGCTCCAGGGCAGACAGATTGCTATTGCATTAAATGCCACGAAGCAGGTCCTGTTAGCTCATTGGGGGACTGAGACAATCCCCGATCACTTTGCCTGGCTAAGAAGGCTATGGGTGACGCTGGCTATGGAGAGCATGTCCATGATGATTGATAATAGAATGGATAGTTACTCAGACTTATGGGCCCCATTTAATTTTGATCCCGTTGAAGGAATTCAGGAGAAGTGACTTGCCCCAAATTCCTGAAGATCTTACACTTATCGTCCACAAAACAAGGTACGCCTGTTTAGAGGCACATTGACTTAAAGGCCAAGCTCCCCTTGGCTCCTGCCCCCCAGGCAGGGCAGACACTGGTGCTGAATCAATCTTGGTGCAGAGGAGATTACGGAGGGGGGTGGAGGGTGGGTGTGGGTTCCATTGCTTCTTTATAGTTTATGTTTTATGTGATTACTCAGATCACCCTGTTTTTCGGATCTTTCCTTTGTTTACTTTATATACAAAACCCTATTTGGATGCTCGCCGCCGCCCCCTGGGTTGTAGGCACAAGGCTGTGTTTCTCTTGCCCATGACAAAGGCTGCCAGCCTATGGCTGAAGGCGTTAGCTGTGTAAACGCTTGTTTAATCTTAATAAAGAGAATTGTTCCACAGAAGGTAGAGTAGTGTATTTGCCATTATATTTCAAGAAAAATATATAAATTGTTGGGGTAGATATAGATTTTTTTTCTTGTAAATGGTGTGCCTACAAAGAAATAAGAGGAAGAACACGCACAACGTTTCTTCTGTGATTATATTCGTATTCAATTTGTAGCGTGCTCAAGGGGTTTCACTCTCTGATCAAAGAGTGTAGAATCCAATCCCAAAGTAGTGTCCCCTACTATGGTCCGTCCCTCTTAGCACTGCAAAGGCCCCAATGTCCTGGGGTTGTTCTGTTTTCAAGTTTTCAACATCAATAAAACAATGAATTCTTCTCTGTGGTTAGGCGATGTTTATTCGTTATCTGCCTTCTTCAAATTTGGTTCAACACATCGCTTAATTTCAGCAGTGATATGTAATTCAGATCGCAATATTAGATACAGTCATCCATCCCTTCCTCCATCCCGATGCATTTCCGGCAAAGAACCCTTTGTCAGGGGATAGTTCTAGAAAAATACATTTAACATAACATGAGAAAACCATCCTATCATACAATCCGTGGTCAACCGACACCCACGGGTGCAGTGACTAATTTGTTCGGGCTAATGCGGTGGCATGCTTAAAAACCAATCAGGCAAACCTGGTGTGTGAAACCGAAAAACAATGAATATGACCACGAGGTCAAAAAAATCCATGCAGTGAACATGCCTATTCGTCCATGCTAAGTGAAAGTCTACATACGCTAATAATTGTGTCAATACAGTAGATACCGAATGACTATGTCATCAAATGCCATAAAATTCATGCAGCAGATTAATAAAGCCAAATGCTTAGATTGCTCAAAGTATGAGATTGTAATCATGCTGGTACACCCAGGTACCTTACAGCCTGAACAAAACATGCAATCAATAGGTGAATGTCATTCTTTAAAACGCGTGAAAATATACTCCTCTAAGTAAATAGCCTATGTATATACAACATGCAAACTCATATCATGCAGAAGGATAGTGAATGTCTCTTCTTAAAAAAGTAGAAAACATATTAGCCGGGAGTGTCCCCTGTTACAAATTGTCTATGTGCATGTATTGCGTGTCCACAGATATGTAGTTGTGAAGCAACCCCCAGTTCTTCACAAGCGCATATTTACACCAGTAACCATTGAATCCATCTGAAGATTATCACAAGTCAAACACACATATCTAGCACAACGCATGCATCAAGCTTTCAATATTGCTCAACTTACGGGTATTCAGTGAATCTTATAGCGCTATGGAGCATCAACAAGGCTCTACTCCGCAAGCTCCAGATGATACAAAACACCACAGCCAGACTCCTCCTTGGCATCCCTGGACACAAGCACATCAGCCAACACCTGCGGAAACTCCACTGGCTCCCCGTCGAGAAGAGAGTCACTTTCAAGATACTCACCCATGCCTACAAATGCCTCCACAACACCGGACACAAATACCTCAACGAGAGACTCACCTTCAACGTACCCAAAAGCAACCTCTGGTCTACCAACCTCGCCCTCTAAGAAACCCCTCGCATCCGCAGATCCAGAACAGGGGGAAGAGCCTTCTCCTACATCACGGCCAAGACCTGGAATGAGCTCCCAATCTACATCAGACGTGCCCCCTCGCTAAACACTTTCAGAAAGGCCCTCAAGACCTGGCTCTTTGACTAAACGGAACTGCTGACCCCCCCTAGTGCCTTGAGACCATCACGAGTGAGTAGTGCTCTTACAATTCCCTGATTGATTGATTGACTTCATTGATTCAAGGCATCCCCTTTGGCATAGATGAACACAAAATCTCCCTTTTTGCTGATGACATACTGATGACATTGAACTACCCTAACTCGACTCTACCCGCGGTACCGTCAGAGCTACAGGGCTTCGAACAGGTATCAGGCTTCCTAGTCTACCTATCCAAATCCTATCTCCTCAATCTTACCTTGTAGCAGGGGTGAATGGACGCCTTAGCAGCATCTGCATCCTTCTGTAGAGCCAAGAGGGCAATATCTTACCTTGGTATCAAGATTACGGTCTGGATCACAAACCTCTTTAGGGCTACTTATCCCCCCACTTCTCCAACGGCTTAAGGATGATCTCTGTAGATGGGACCCCATGTATATCTCGTGGCTGGGACGTATACAAGTCATCAAAATGAATATCTTACAATCTTCATTGCCAGCATCCAGGGGACTCTAAGCGCCAGAAGCCCACACTGCTTGCTCTGGAGGAGGGGCTGTAAAGAGCTCAAAAGCGCCAATGATTTACCACGACGCGGGACGCTACGATCTTCATTGCCAGCATCCAGGGGACTGCAAGTCCCAGAAGCCCACACTATCTTGCTCTGGAGGAGGGGCTGTAAAGCGCTCAACAGTGCCGATTTACCGCAACGCAGGAGGCTACGATCTTCATTGCCAGCATCCAGGGGAATTGAAGCCCACACTGCTTGCTCTGGAGGAGGGGCTGTAAAGCGCTCAAAATCACCAACGATTTACCGCAACGTGGGACACTACAATCTTCATTGCCAGCATCCAGGGGCTCCAAGCCCCAGAAGCCCACAGTGCTTGCTCTGGAGGAGGGGCTGTAAAGGGCTCAAAAGCGCCAACGATTTACCGCGATGCAGGACGCGCGCGGGACGCGCCCGAACAAAGCCTGGGCCAAGCCCTTGCCCGTCATTGCCAGGAAGAGGCAGGGAAGGGCCACCCCGTGGTTCGTGACTTGTGATTCCTGTATATCCTGGATCTAACTGTTTACAGCGCACCAATTTGTGAGTTGCTCCCTGTGCCATTTTTTCTCTGTATGACCGTGTTGTTTATCTAGTCTGTTTGTGTTTGCTGAATAAGTGACTTTTGAGGACGCTAGGCTCCGTGCCTTTTATATGGACGCTTGATTGCTGCATTTATTTATCATTTCCTTAATACCTTAATATCTTGCATTCAGCCCCTGTTAACAATCTAACTGTTCGCATTTTGCCTATTGGTGGTGGAGGGCGGGCTCCGAGGCTTGCTGGGTCTCTGGAGCGTTAGTGTTAGATGAAAGTGAAGAGTGACAATCCGGTCATATGTATATGTGGCTACCCAGTCTATATTCATTTTGATATTCTAACATTGTTTTTTTTAATTTATCATTGTTTTTATTGTAACCATGGGCAAAAGGAAGTCGACAGACTGCGGGAATGGAGAGGTTCGGGCCAAAAACTCCAGAGCTAAACAGGTTTGCAAATCGGCAGAAAACAATTGCATCCTGGACCGGATTGACAACCTTTTAGTTGAATGTGAAGGTATACTCACTCCCCCCATCTCACTGGACTCGGCCAAATCTGCTGCTCACCCAACGGACTTAAGACCGAGTCCGATAAAAATAATTCCCCAAAAGATTATTAAACCCACCACACGAAGTGCAAACAAGGCACCTGTCGGTCATAAAATTGTTTCCCCCACTACTGACGTAATTGACTTAGGACTGGTCATAACACCATTGGTTATCCCTGTCCCAGGTCCTCCAGCCATTGATCTCACTTTAACTAATCGATTTGCCCCATTAATGAATTTAGATTCAACTCAACTAGGAGAAATGGGGCTGGAGAAGGGTGTAGTCGCTCAGGAAATCAGGGGGACAAGGATTAAGGGCTGGCGATAGTGGTGGTTTGGGTGACGTTGCTCCCTTAGAACATCCAGCCTGCCTTGACGTTGCTGCATCTAGAATTATAGCGGACCTTTTGACCAAAGTTAAACTATTGAAATCTGCTGTCCAGGTTCTCACTGAACAAGTCACTTCTCTTCTAACTAAAGGTGACCAAGAAGCCTGCTCTTTGCTCCAGACCCCTATCCTGCACCCCCAATCAACTTTACATATCCTTAAGCCATTCCCCCTTGGAACAGCCCCCTATCCTCAATTGTGCCAATATCCTTCAAGTGTTACTCTCAGTTTTACCCCAGGGACTTCAGACACTCGTGATCCATAACACTTGAACACAAGCTCCCCATACCAGGATACCACATCAAGGCTCTGTACCATCTACTACCCGTCCCTTGCCACCTTTTAGAGCTAATGAAGGCATAACAAACCCCACAACTAACCCCCCCAAAAGCAGGTGTGAACAGATTTGGTTGCCCCCTAAATGTATTTACTTGACTTGCATGCCTAAAATCCCCCCACATGCTAAATATGAACACATGGACTCTTTAATTAACAAATCTATTCACTGGATTCGCAATGTGAGGGGCTGTCACATTGCGAGCTAAAAGGCTAACCCACCCTAACATTCAATCAGACTGAATAGAACTTCTCTTGGCTGATGGAAATCTGGGTCACAATCTGATAGCCCTGGAAGCCCGAGTGAGTTCCCCGAATTCAACTGGCATTCAGCTCAAGTACCGACCATTTCAATCTTCATCTTTACGATCATTCATTACACCTTCTACATACATCTGTCCAAGCTCTGACTCTGACTTAGCAACAAATGATTGACTCAATTTACAAGACATCCCCGTATGCACTCAGTCACACACGGCAACCTCTAATTTCACAGTTATTGCATTAACCCATGACAGACACCATATTCACACCACTGTGTTAGCTCCCCAACTCAATGTTTTTGCAAACGAGAATGAGCTGTCGTCTGTCAAGGAGATGCCTGGGGAAGGGACTCAGTTTGCACAACAAATTCAGTCTGAGGAACAACAAGGGTTGGAAAACACCAGTACCCATTCTACCCTCAGAAATGTGCCAGGAAATCCTAGTAGTCTCAATTTGGTTTCATGGAATGTGGCAGGGGTAAGACCTAAAATGTCTCTTAGTCATTGGACTCATTTCATCGAGACATTCGAATGTTTGTATCTTGCAAGAAACCTGGATCACCATCCTATATACATTCCTGGCTACTTTACATTCCACCGCCCTGCACGCCGCAACAATCTAGGCCGTCTTTTGAGGGGGGGGGCTGCTGATCTGGGTGAAAATTGCACTTCAATGTACAGTACGGGAGCTTACAACTAACAGCTCTGATATTCTAGCTATTCAAATCAGGGTATTGAATGGTATCACAATGGACTTTTTTAATGTCTATGCTCGAGGAACTAGAGCAGGCAGTAGGTCAACCACCCTCCAAGAGTTGGAGGAATTACTGGACAATAGGGGTCCCCAGCCTTTATTGGTTATAGCAGGTGACTTTAACACCACCTTTGAACCTCTCGAGAAGGAGGATATATGTGGGGGTATAGAGGAAGACGAGGCGTGGCTTGTCCCTCCCCTTGATTTACCACCTATTGAAAAATGGTCACAAGTAGCGCTCCAGCTCAATGCACTCACTCTTGAGTTTGGTCTCAGGGCAGCCAATGGCCACACATTATCTAATAAAAAAGGGACTAACACATTCAATCGAACCAATAACTTAAATCGCATAGACTTTTTTCTTTTGGACCTAAGAATGTGGCCAAGAGTGCTTGATATGACTGTGGGCCACACCACTGACAGCGACCATAACCCCCTGGAATTACTCTTGGTCTCCCCTTGGGATACTCCTCAGAGCTCATCAAACCTTACTCTTATGTCCAGGGAGGTACACCAGATGAATGATGATAGGCGGCTAAAATGGTCAAGGGTTGTTATGGACGAAGATAAACTTAAAATAATCAAGTCTTACCTTTTGGAAAGCATTGCGGACCTAGACAGATTGTCCACCCATCAGGGAGGGTTGGACGGGGTCCCAGCTTGCCATAACCTTTTATTCAACAAACTGGCCGCTTGCTTTATAGAATCTAGACGTCATCATCAAAAAGACATGAAGTTAAGGTCGCAGTTTGCCTGGTTCAATAAAGAGTGCAGGAACCTTCGTAAACAACTAGCCCTTGCCATTAGATCTATCAATGTGATGCAGACACGGGAAGTGAGGAAGGCTTATAAGCTTGCTCAGTCCAGAGCTAAGAGGGAATGGGACTAAAATAGATGGAGCAGATTAGGGTGGCCTGCACCAACAAAGACTCCAAACACTTTTGGCTCCTTGTAACCAGAGGGGACGCTAGTAGACCACCCCGCCGACCAACAATATCCCAACAACAGCATGGGTTGACCATTTCTCATCACTCTACTCTGGGTCCTGCGCAACTGACAGTGACAAAACTATCAACAATATAATCCATCCCACTGCCACCAACTTCTTCACAAGAGATGAAATTATTTCTAGCGTGAACTCTATCGTCAGGTCCGAAGCCCCTGGCCCGGACGGTATCCCAGGTGATGTTTCTGTCAATGACCCAGAGAATTGGGCAACTTACATCCTAGCCCTAGCCAATGGGATAGCAGCAGGGGCCCAAGTTCCACCCTCATGGAAGGGTGCGGATGAAATTCCTGTATACCAGAAGGGAGATAGATCTGCACCCTCTAATTATAGGCCTATCAGCCTTATTGATTGTGTACAGAAGGTTTTTGCACATGCACTCCTCCTGAAAATACAGGCCTGGATCACTGACCACAATATTTTGTCTGTTTATCAAGCTGGGTTCAGGCAAAAAACTAGCACTATTGACCAGGCATTTCGTTTTCTTTTATTGATCTGGAAAACGGTGACCATCGGGCAGGGTAGTCTTTATGTAGCTTCTATTAATTTAAGGTCTGCTTTCGACCTTGTACCCCGTGATAAGCGCTGGACTACTCTCAAAGAGATAGGTCTTCCTCCCATGATTTTAGCACTAGTCATTCGGCTTTATGAGTCTAATTATGCAAGGGGTCGCTGGGGCAACCAAGGGCAACTTACTGACCAGATTAAAGTCAACAAGGGTGTCCGGCAAGATTGCGTACTGGCACCCACACTTTTTTGTTATTTATAAATGGGGTTGTCCAGTACCTCACTGGGGTCCCCGCAGACGGCCCTTCTCTAGGAGGTGATAAACTGGTTACCTTGCTGTTTGCGGACAACACTCTGCTCGTTTTTAAGACTCCCAGAGGCCTGCAATTGCTTCTAGACCGATTCAAGCCTTTTGTGACTCTCGGGGCCTGGAGATCAACACTTTAAAGACAAAGCTTTTTATGCTGAACCCACACAAGTCCTACAAAGGGAAGCTAACACTGGGCAGAGTCCCGTTAGAGAGAGTGAGTACCATTGATTATCTAAGGATCACTCTCTCAGACGACATGTCCTGGAGGCCCCAGATACTGAAGTGCACTCTGCAGTTTAGACAGATAACGAGGGCCTTGATCAACGAGCATAGGTCCTCTCACGGTAAACCGGTAGCAGCTCCTCTCCATATATACGATTGCAAGGCAATAAGTTCAGCATTGTATGCAGCGGAACTGTGGGGATTTGAGAAGATGGAAGGTTTGCTGACCACTGAGAACAAACTTCTTAGGGCATTAGTTTCGCTCCCGCAGATCACCCCTCTCCACCCGCTAAAGTTGGATATGGGACGAGCTACTATTGTCGAAAAGGCCAAGTTATGCCCTCCGTTATTCTGGCTTCGTCAAAAATCAACTCCAGGGTTGTCTTAATATGTGGCTACCCTTTACAAAGCTCAGGCACTTGATCGATTCAAGAAGATCCCTTGGCTGCAGGAAGTGAAATCCTTGCTCACTGCTATTGGCCTAGAGGGACTGTGGGAATCAAGGGATTGTGTAGGGCTACCAACCAAGGAATTACTTAAGAAACTTTACTGGCATTGGGTGGCCCAGTCTTCCCTTTCATACTCGTCCTGGGACCACCTAACTACTTAGTTTAAACAGCTTGCTTCATATGAATATTATTTGGATGCTATTACGATTCCTCAGAACAGGAAGCTGTTCATGCAATTTAGATTTGGTTCACTCCCAGCGAACGCTTTTATAGCTTCCTGGCACCTACCATCCACTGATTCACAACATTGTCCAGGCTGTCCTCGTGCTGTGGAATCGATAGGTCATATATTTTTGGCTTTCCCATTGTACAAACAGCCAAGAGCCAAATGGTTACCTCCCATATGCAAACACTTTGGTATTCGGTGCCATCTAGAGGCGCTGCACATCTTAAAATCTGACGCTAGTTTTGTAGTTGTCTGCTCTGTAGCTAAGTTCTTCGGCATTATGTGGTCTATTAGAAGGTTAATCTTGAAGCTATAACATTCACAATTTTTACTATTGCTAAAGATATTCCTTTTTAATCTACCTTTTAACCAGTTCTTAAATTTTCACATATCTATTTTCTGTTTTAATGTGCAAGTCATGTCTTTACGGTCTTTACCATTTTAGCTTTATATAAATAATGAATTAACTGTTTTTATGATGGCCCTTGCTATCTACTATTCTTGCGTTAAGGACCCTCGTTATATTTTTGTGCTTCACTGCTTTGTTTCACCTGTATTTTAGCACTAATCTTAACCAATATTCGTTATATTTAATAATTCTGTTTAATAAACTGTTTGTGTTTCTACTTTTATGGTCATAAGACCGAAATAGTTTATGACTGACTGACTGAATGTCTTACCCAGACTGTCATATCTCTTTCAAGGGCTCCCAATTGAATTAGATAGGGGATTTCTTCAGTCTTTGAGATCTCTACTTATCTGTTTCATCTGGCAGGAAAAGAGGGCACGCCTCCCTTACTAACAACTTAGACTACCAAGAAGCGCCAGAGGACTGGCAATGCCAGACCTAGAGCTTTATTATAAAGTGGCCCAGCTAAGAGTGATAGCGGAATGGTGGGCAAGGGAGTCCAACAAACATTGGCCCCCTATGGATAGAGCGGTGGCTGGCAGACACATTTGGGACCTCCTGTGAAAGCCCAAAGCCGACCGCCCTCCCAATGTATATCTCAATACCCCCACCAAGACTACTTTACGAGTATGGGATGCAACTACAAAATGATCAGAGTGGACGACCTATTCCCTCCCCTATACACCAATCCACTTTAATCCAGTGTCCCCCCAGCTTTACATTATGGCCCTTTCGATGCGTGGAGGGAGGGAGGTTGTCTTATGGTTTCAGATCTGTTTCACAATTGAAACATCCTAACATTTGAAAATTGCCAGAGAGACTTTCACTTACCAGCATCAGAACACGTACACTGAACTCAACTCAGACACTGGGTCCTTAGCACATAGATGAGGGAGGCTGCCACACAAGACCTGATACCCATCGAATGATTTGTGAGAAGCTGACTTGGCTCAAAAGGGCGTATTTCCTTTCTCTACTCCCTCCTGCTCTCAAAACTCACTCCCCATTAACCACGACACGTAGATTTCTGGGAGAACACATTGAGCACCTCTGTCTCAGAAGCACAGTGGAAGGGGCTTTGGACAGACATACCTGAATGTAACCGTTCTATGGGCTTTAGAGAGGCTCATTATAAGGTTGTCTACGAATGGTACCTTTTACCCACCAAGTTGGGGAAACTATTTCCCAACACTTCAGATCTCTGTAGGCAAGGAAGCGGTTTGCTGGGAGACTTTGGGCATATTTGGTGGGTCTGCCCTACGATCCGTCCATTCTGGACAGAAATACTTGCTCAGATCAAGGATATATGGGGATATCACATACCAGACACTCCAGTGTTCCTGCTTTTGGGTCTCCGGGATGATTCCCTCAAATACAAAATGGTGGGGGATCGCACCATATTATGGCTCTGTTTAGGGGTGGCAAAGATGGCACTAGCATACACCTAGAAGAAAAAGGATGCCCCTTCCCTACACAATGGCATGCCAGATTATGGCAGGCTCTCACGATGGAGCGTATGGCAGATATTTTTGCCGACACATTTAAGAATTTTGAATACAGCTAGGGCCCATTAGTGACATACCTGTCTAGAGGCCTCCCAATGTTAGCTTGCCCAACACGTACAAGGGCACTCCACCTCTTCCAGTTTTGAGAGATATATGATGAAGATGTATTTCAAACTGACAGACCCTGTTTTTTTGCTTTTTTTATTAAAGCCCCTATCATACTCAGCTTTGGTACACAAGCCATTATGACTATATACGCGTTAACAGCTTAACCCATGCACCACTAGTTTATTTTGGGGATGGGAGGGGTGGGAAAGGTGGGGTCTTAGGGGAATAGGTACAATTATGTGGTATAACTATGGTGCATGTGATGGAGCAGGGTAAATGAAAAAATGTTAACCTCCTAATAATTTTCGTAAAATTATTAATAAACATGTTCGTTTAAGTAAATAACCAACAATGTATGTTACATGTAAAGGGTTAAAGGTAACACGCTATGTTGTGTGCAAATTAATCAACTTATAATTGTTTACGTGTCTAACATAACGTAATATTTGCGTACTAACAAAATAATAAACGCATGATTTGTGCTTTTTAAATAAAACGTGTAGTGGCAAAATAAAGCGATGGTAAGTAAGGGACGGCTTTATATGTTGCTTTTTGCTAGGTAATACCTAATTGGGGTACGTAGAAAGACGGGAGGGAAACGAAAGGGTTTATATTCTTTATTTTAACAATATTTTGTTTATCTTTGAAAATAGTGCGCTTAGGCCTGTTGAGCAGCGATATAAAATGGCCACCATTTGCTAGAGTACGCATGGGCAAGAAACCGTGTGGTAGAGGAGAAAGGCTGTGAAAAAGGATGACCACGTGTTCGTGCTGAGAGGCTAAGACGGAAGTATGGTCAAGGCTATTGTGACCTTTCTGAGCAAATGTGTGCCAAGATGATCAGCAAGAAGCGTGAGAAGTCAAACTGAATAAATGGACGGAACTGTTGAATCTAAAAAGTAGCAGAAAAAGATACAAATTGGACTGATCGAAACTGATGAGCAATGTCATGAACTGTGGGAAACGATGCAAGCATGGACATTCCACAAAGAACTGGTTAAGAAAAGGAAGTTTGATTAAAATGTATATGGGCCTGAATGAACCAATGAGAAAGAATCACGCCATAGAGATGCAACATTTTTTATTCAGTAAGCTAGAATTAGGGTATAAGAAGACCTACTCTTGGTGGGGAGGGGTTGGATGTTTTTGGAGAGATGCTAGAGAGTTAGATGCTGGAGAGAGTGGATGCTGCAGATGGGTGAAGTTGTGGTTGCTGATGCTGACGAGCTGATGCTGCTGCTGCTATTTTATATTTCTAGTTGAGTATAAGATGCTGCTTTTGGGAGAACCTTTTTATTCCTGATAGATTTTTCATTTAGAACTATTAGATTTTCCAAGACAGATAGATTGATCTTTTGGAGTTCTTGCTATGATAACCTTATTTTTCCGTCTAATAGATATGCATTGCAATTTCAATTTATTCTTATATTGATGATAAATGTAATAATCTGAATAATAAGCTTAAACTTATTTCTTCCATCGAAACTTTATATAAACGTTTATTATTCTTTAAACAAATGACTCAGTGATTCTTTAGCTCAATGACTAAGGTAAAATGTTAAAGAGTTTATTGTGATTGAGCTGGTCTTAATCACCATCAACTGATTCCTACTAGTTGGTCCATCGACCAATGAGCGGAATATCTTAAAGCAAATGAGAAACATTATGTCATGTTAAAAGAGGTATCCCGTCTCCTTCCAGCGAATCGTTTTCTCCTAGGTTAAGGACGGAGGTAATCCAGGGAATAAATGAGTAAGTGAATGTATATGCGGTGTTATGGGCCCCACCGTCATATGGATATAGTGTGTGTGTTGGAGGAATAGTTGCACCTGGATGACCGAAGCATATAGGAGAAGAATTTTTATTGTTAGCGCTGGATCAGATTTCTTGGTAGCAGAGTTATGGTTACTATAGATTAGTTTGGTGATTATTGATTATTGATAAGTTCATGTCTAACACTTTATGTTGAGTCGCGTTATGTTATATGTAAGTTTTCACGCTTCCGGGCAGTAGGAAGTGGAACACGTGTGGCAAGAGAAGTCACATGGAATGGTGCATTGTCTGAGTTCATATTGGTGATAACACAGGTTGTGTTATGATAGGGACATTTTCTGTATAAAAGGTGTGTAAGTGAAATAGTGATCGGTTTTCTTGTGAAACTCTGGCCTTAATTCTCAGGAGCAGTATAGTCTCCACATGTGTTTTATCCCCAGAGAAACGGGTTTACCGCTTGCTTGAAAGAAGGGTAAGGTAGAGGGAAGTGTTACTTTTTCGGCGAAACAGAAAATTCTGTGGTAGGGTAGAGGTAAGCGCTGCCTACTGGAAAATACAGAGTTCTTGTGTAAATGGTCAAAGCTATCGCTTTGGTTTAGCGAATCAGACAATGGAAATGTGTTTTAAATGTTGTAACTAACGAATAATTGTTGAAAAAGAAATTGCCGATAACATTTTGTAAAGGAGGGGTTAAGAGCAGAACTGACGTAGACAAAAGCCGCCCTGGGATTGGACAGTGCGTTAGTCATACGGAAACAGGAGCAGAACTGACGTAGACAAAAGCCGCGCTGGGATTGGACAGTGCGCTGTAGACAGATATCGCTCTGATTGGAGCTTTGGTGTGAGTCGCGCTAGGATTGGTCGAATAGCCTAGTGACGTGGAAGTTTGTGATTGGAGTGTTAGTGTGAGTCGCGCTAGTATTGGTTGGAATAACGCATAGAGAACAGTGTTGAATTGCGGATCATTTGAGAAGAGAAAGCGATTGTGAATCATGTCGTATTATGAGTATGGTAGAGAGAAAACGTCATGGATGTCGAAAGTTAAGAACTTCTTTAAGAAAGACAAAAAGGTAGTGACTAGAGAGGGACAAATAATTCCTCCGCCGAAATCACCAACTTCGCATATGATGCTGAAATATGGATATCATACATGCATATGGTTAGAAAATTGGACAAAATATACCAAGAATGATGGAGCTTTGGCTTTCCCTGAGAATGGTTCATTTAATGTAGCTGTACTACGGAATTTGAGAGAAAAGATGGCAATGTTAGAACCTAGACCTAGACCGACACAGTTTGAAGCTTTAACTGAATGGGAAGATGAGATGTATGAACGAGAGAGATTCAGAGGATTAAAGAATCATGAGTTTGTGCCTGGAAGGTTATGGGGAGTAAATCATGAGGACAGAATAAAGCGTTGGAGATGTGCTAATATGACAGGAGGTTTGTTTCCAGCTTTTACAGTTGAAGAAGAAGCAAAGAGAAAGTGTACAGAGAAAAAGAAACATGTAGTTATAGAAAAGTATGTGTATGGTGGTAGTGAAACAGATGACGAATTGCTGGAAGATATTTTAAACAGAAACCCACCTCCATACCAACAGACTTCTGCGGTGGTGACACCTAATGCACCGCCAGTGGAAACTGGGAGGAATAAAAATCCCGAACGAAGAAATGAGATAAATAGGTCACAAGATCAATTGAAAACTTCACAAAATGAAGAGATAGAAAGTGACAATGCAACTGAATTAGCAAAAACAACAAGAGAATTGACTGAGAAAATAAGAGCATTGACAAAGAATATGGAAGCTGTAACTGTACCAGTGACAATAGGTCCAGTAATGCCAATTTTTGAGAATCCGAAAATTGATGAACGTTCTTTAGTGATTCCCATGAATTCACATTTGCAAAGAAAAAGAGAAGGGATGGAACTGAATAATGAAGGTGCACACCATTTGGTTAGTACCTATAGACCAAGCCCACCTACTAATTTGACGATAAATGAGAATGAGTTCAGGAGAATACCCATGGTAACGAAGTCTGCATCAGGGACACCAGAAAGAAGTAGCAATTGGATAGAATTAAATAGTACGCCTGTAGGTCCGACTCCAGATGAGTTAAATGAATGGATGAAAACGATAAAAACAAAAGAAACAGAGGTAAAACCATTAGATGTAATTAGGTTAAAAATAGACATGAAAGAATTGATTTTAGGAACGATTGGTACAGAAAAATTAAAAAATTATCAGGATGATGAGATTATGTTTTTGTGCAAAAGTCTTACATGGAGAGCTAGAAATTTACATGACAAATTGGAAGAAACAGCAAGTGAACTAGGAGTAGAGTTTGTAAAAGTGAGAACGTTGCAGAAACCATACAGAGTAGATTTTTGTGAGAAAGATATAGAGAATCTGAATACATCAGGAAGATTGACCCAAATAAAAGAGTTAATTGTTTTACTGAGAAAATGGGGTGATGTGGATAGATGGAGAAATAGATGGACGAAAAAGAACGAGAAAACAACAGATAAAGCATCTTTGGCTTTTGCAGTGACAGATAAGAAACCAGTTGTAAGGGAGTACCCGATGAGAGAAACCCCAGGAGGTAGTTATGTGCATGTTCCATGGACTAGACAGGATATATTGTCATTTACAAATGACTTCCCAAAGTTGAGAGAGAAGCCAGTAGAATGGTACAGACAAGTGGAAAGATTTGTTAAGGTTTCAAAAGTGTTGTGGATAGACTTAGATGGATTGTTTGATATAGTAGTGCCAGCTGATTTGTGGACAGAATGTAAGATTACTATTGATTGGCCAACTGTAGAATATCCAAGGGATGCTAAAACAGGAGCGCCAGGACCAGAAGTGATGAGGAAGTATGACCAAGTAATTACCTTTTTGAAGAATAAGATTCCACCTAAAGAAACAGATTGGGTAAAAATAGACAGAACAACGCAGGAAAGTAAAGAATCAGTGCATGCTTATTACGAAAGGCTGTTGTTGGTTTTCAAACAGTACAGTGGTTATGAGACACTAAATGAGAAGGATATGAGTCATTTTGTATATAGATTTGTGTATGGATTGAAACCAGAGATAAGTGAAATGATTAAGCAGCATATGATTTGCTGGCAGAATAGCACAGTTGACGAAGTTTTGAGATATGCTAAGTATTGTAGTGATGATATTGAGAGTAGACAGCGTAAATTGAAAGAAAAAGCCATGTGGGCACAGGTGAAAGTTGCAGAGAAGCAAGAAGCTCAATTGAGTAATACTGGTAATGAAGCAGGACAGGCTAGATCTCGACCAAATATAGGTAAAGGAAAAGGACAAATGAGCATAGATGAGGCAAAGAAAAAGTGGCCATGCCACAACTGCGGAAAGCTAGGGCATTGGAGAAACGAGTGTAAATTTCCTCCAAAACTTAATGTGGAAAATCAATCATTAAATTCACAGGTGCAGAGTGAGGTAGTTACTCAACAGAGTCAGGTGCCACAACCACCACTTCCCAAGAGTGTTAACCAACAGAAATACAGTGCAGAAACAGGATTCTACGGAGGAGAACAGGTAACACAGTTGCTGCGTGCAGCTGCAATTTCTCAATATTGGTTACGACAGGATGAGGATGAAACGGATGAAAGTTTCTGACGGTGCCTAGGAGAGGGGGAAGAGTGCGTGCTTGGGGCAACTCTAGAGGTAGATCAGTCTGGTCCATTTGTGGATGGAGAAGTGAATGGTGCAAATGTAACATTCCTTGTGGACACTGGAGCTACCCGTTCTACTGTTAGGTCAGTGGAAATTCCAAACCTTCCTCTCTCAGGTGAACATATCCAAGTAGTTGGAGTTTCAAATCAGCAAATTAAGACGCCTCTTACTAAATTAGTGGAGGTAAAGATTGGTCCATTTAGTGAAATGCACCGATTTGTGGTATGCGATTGTAGTCCCGTGAACCTATTAGGACGCGATCTATTGTGCAAGATGAATTGCACTATCTATTGTACTCCAGATGGAATTGCATTTCAGACCCCAGATGAAGATGTGCTGTATAAAATGACAATGGTAAATTTGGAACCAGAAGTAAATGATTTGTTTCCTGTATTTGATGCAGAGAAAATCCCAATTGAATTGAAAAAGACAGTGAAAGAAGAAGTGTGGGACTTTACAGGAGAAGATATAGGATTACTGAAAGAAGTAGATCCCGTTAAAATAACCGTAAAAGAAGGAACGAGTTACCCAAATACGCCTCAGTATAAATTGACACCAGAAATAATTGAAGGAATAACGCCAGTAATAAATAAAATGGTTGAACAAGGGATTCTAAAAGAAATCATGAGCAGTCCATGTAATTCGCCAATAATGGGACTGAAAAAGCCAAACGGAACATATAGAATTGTACAGGATTTGAGGAAGGTAAACAAAATTGTAGTGCCTTGTTGCCCAATAGTACCGAACCCTGCTGTGATTCTATACCAGATTCCACGTGAAGCAGAATGGTACACAGTAATTGATTTATGTCATGCATTTTTCTCTATTCCATTGCATCCAGATAGCCAGCCATTATTTGCGTTTAGGTTTGGAGAGCGTATTTTGGCATGGTGCCGAATTCCTCAAGGGTACACAGAAAGCCCCTCAATCTTTAATCAGATTCTAAAGAAATCGTTGGAAGATTTAAAAATGCCAGAAAAGTCAGTGATGGTTCAGTATATTGATGACCTACTGGTGGCATCAAAAACGAAGGAAGCATGTGTCAATGATACAATTGCTTTGCTGAATCATTTAGCAAAAAGAGGACATAAAGTGTCCCCATCAAAATTGCAGTTTTGTCAACAAGAAGTCCAATATTTAGGGCATAAAATTGAGAAAGGAGTGCGAAAGGTAACGACTGAAAGAATAAAAATGATTCAAGGAATGAGAGCTCCAATGACCCAAAGAGAGGTAAGAATGTTTCTAGGAATGGTTGGATATTGTCGACAATGGATAAGCGGTTTTTCGCTGATTGCTAAACCGTTGCAAAAACTGACAAAGAAGGATGTTAAAGATCCTTTTGAAATGAATGATGAAGAAATGAAAGCATTCAGAGAGCTGAAAAAGAAATTATGTGAAGCTCCAGCATTAGGAATGCCTGACTATGAGAAAGATTTTGAGTTGTATTGCAGTGAAAGAGATGGATGTGCATTTTCAGTCTTGGTACAGAGACATGGAACTATGAAAAGACCCATTGCATATTTTTCAGCTGTTTTAGACCCTGTAGCGAAAGCGTTGCCTGGATGTTTGAAAGCAGTTGCTGCTACTTGTGTGAGTCTGGAACAGAGTGAAGGCATAGTGATGGGATATCCACTGAGAGTATATGTTCCCCATTCTGTGGAAATTCTCTTGACAAGAACGAAAACCCAATACATGACACATAGTCGGCTGACTAGGTATGAAAAAGTAATTTTGAGTGCAGATAATGTGACCATTGACAGATGTATGAATGTGAATCCTTCGACATCTTTACCAGATGAAGAGAGTGTGATTGAAATCGATGAAGTAGATCACGATTGTCTGAATGTGCTTGAATATTGTACAAAACCGAGATCAGACATACGAGATGAGCCCTTAAAGGAATCAGATTATATTCTGTTTGTGGATGGCTCATGCTTGAGAACGAATGATGGAGTTCTAAGTGCAGCGTATGCGGTTTGCACAGTAGCAACTGTAATGGAAGCATCTTGTCTGAAAGGGATACGGTCTGCCCAAGTCGCAGAACTAGTAGCTCTGATTCAAGCATGCAAGTTGGGAAGAAATGTACGGGTTACGATTGTGACAGATAGCCAGTACGGCTTTGGGGTGGTGCATGATTTCGGTCAGATTTGGTCACAAAGAGGTTTCTTGACGTCTGCAGGAACGCCAATTAGAAATGGAGATTTTGTGAAAAAGTTGCTTGAGGCGATACAGCTGCCTAAACAGATTGCTGTTGTGAAGTGCAATGCACATAAAAATGGGGAAGACTACATAACTGTCGGTAATAAATATGCTGACGAGATTGCACAATACTGTGCAAAGAATGTGGTTTCTTTAAACAGGAACCGATAGAGAGAGCATATTTCTTGTCCTTTGCTTTTTACTAACCCTGTTGAGACATGGGATGAGGTGAGACAGTTACAGGAAGCAGCAGATGATGAGGAAAAAGATACATGGATAAAAGCAGGATGTAGAAAACATGAAGAAAATGATGTATGGGTTTACAGAGATGAAAGACCAGTTATGCCTGATAGTATGATTTCTGACATGGCACGGATGTACCATGGACAAGCCCATATTGGGAGAGATTCAATGATCAGACTTTTTAGACAAACATGGTATAATCCAAAATTCAGAGCCATAGCTGAGAGTCTTTGTCAAAGATGTCTTATTTGTCAACAGTTAAATCCAGGAAGGAAGACAGTAGTGAGTCTAGGAACAATAGGACGAGAAGGAGGTCCGTTCACTAGAATGCAAATGGATTTTATTGAAATGCCCCCGTGCAACAGACTAAGGTATGTCCTTGTAGTCGTCTGTTTGTTTTCCCGTTGGGTGGAAGCATACCCGACCAGAAGGAATGATGGAATCACGGTAGCAAAACTTATGCTGCGAGAATTCATTCCGAGGTATGGTTTTCCAGTCACGATTGAAACAGATAGAGGAACACATTTCCAAAATGAATTAGTTAAACTGATTTGTGAAGCACTTAGTATGAAACAGAAACTGCATTGTGCATATAGACCAGAGGCTTCTGGAATAGTAGAGCAAGTGAATGGAACAATTAAGAACAGGTTAGGAAAAATGTGTCAAGCTACAGGACTCAAATGGCCAGATGCCTTGCCATTAGTTTTAATGACAATCAGAAGTATTCCGGAAAGGAAAACTGGACTCAGTCCCCATGAGATAATTATGGGACGAGCAATGAGACAAGCACATGTACCTGTCGACAAACTACTGACTATAACTGATGATCTGGTGCTGGATTATTGCAAAGGATTGGCTGATGTGGTGCGTTCTGTGTTTCAACAGGTTGGACCGGATGCGACCACTCTTGAAAGAAAACCAGCTCACGACTTGAATCCAGGAGATTGGGTCCGCATAAAAGTCCACAGGAGAAGAAACTGTTTGGTTCCTCGCTGGGACGAACCACGACAAGTGATCCTGGTGACAACCACTGCAGTCAAATGTGCAGGAGTGAAACACTGGATGCATGCCAGTCACACCATCAGAGTTCCAGAACCTGAAGATCGACATGTGAGTCGACATCTGGAAATATTGGATAACAGTTCAGCATCAGAAGCGGAAGAAGAAACTAACAGGGTGCCAGAATCTGAAGATCGACCTGTAAGTCGACATCTGGAAGACCCAACTACAAGTGCAACGACAGAAGAAGTAGAGGAAATAGCTGAAGTTCCAGAACATTGAAGTATCGACATGTGAGTCGACATCTGGAAATATCAGATACCAGTTCAGAATCTGATACAGATCATTCGGATTGTGAAGAAACTCTGAAAAGAAATTGGAAATTTGAAAGCATAAGAGAAGAAACTGAGCCAGAAGATAGTAACAGTGAGCAACCAAGTACAAGTTGTGGTAAAATCCTTCGGAAATAATATTAATAGATGAAGAAGGGAGAGTTTCAAACAGAAAGTTAGAAAAATCGGAAGATCCCCGAGGAGCAATAGGGACAGATAGTCAAACAAAAGAACAGGGAAATTTAGAAGCAGATAGAGAGACTGACACAAATTCGGAAGAACCTCAAGGAGGGACAGAAATAGGTGAACGAAGGAAGATAAGAAAAGAACCACAAGTAAAGGAAGAAGAAATTATAAGATTCAAAATAAGAGACAATAACGAAAAAACTGAAACAGAGTCTGAAGAAAGTGGAGAAGAAAGAAACCAAAAACTAGAGTCAAGAAAAAGGAATTGGAAAACAGAAAGAGAGGAAAAAGGAAGTGAGGCAAAAAGGCCAAGAAAAGGAGACAATTGGCCCAACGAAGTAAGAAAGTTAAGATACAGAATCATAAGGTTAGATGGAAAAAGTGCTGAACAAGTGAATGAAATAACAAGTCAGAAAGAGCAAGAAAAACAAGGTGGAAAACACTTGCAGAAAACGAAAAGAGTAAAGAAGGTAAATCCGAAGTATAGATCGCCTGAATGGTTGTATCTTGCTTTGACTGATATCAAAGAAGAAAGGAACACTCATGAGAACCCAGAACACAGAATACTAATGGGTGAAGGTGAGGTGCAACAAACTTGAAGAAGTTTAAACAATTTCTACCGGACTTGACAAAACACTGGATCTGACGAACTTCTACCGGATTTGACAAAGAAAGAATTCTGAAAAGAATTAAAAGAAAGTACCAAGCAAAGACAAAAACATTGGAGTGCAGAGTGGCAAATAAGTCATTTCTGAGGTGTAGTGACACAATTTTCTGGAAAACAAATAAATAAGGTTATAAAACAAAATGGAGAATACTAGAGATAGAAAATGTAAATGTGAGTTTTTAAGTAGATGGTGTAAGATGTGCTGCTTTTGTACAGGATTATTAATGACAGTATGGGTGGTTTTAGCAATCACTATTCCAATTAGTTTAGCTGTAGTAGAAACGTCTAATAAAACAGAGAAAGAAAAAGGAGCTAACACTCAAGAACCAGTTATATTAAAAAGTAGTGCAGAATTACATAAGGACAAATCAATAACAGAATTTTCTAAGAATGTTTTTACTAAATTATTATATGAGTATGTAGAAACAATGGATATAAGAGATTGCTATGTTTGTATGCAATTGCCTGCATCTGTAGCACAGGGTGTGACTTATCATCACCTTCCTTTGACGTATGGAATAACATGTAGTGTTTTAGCAAGTTTATTTTATAAAACAGGTAGATTAGAATATTATTACACTGACATAGATAAGGTTTTTGCGAAAGTTTCTGTTGTTCCCGAGCTAAACAAAATAAAAGAGGGAAAAACATTTGGTGAATATTTTTTAGAAGATAAGATTTTAACATTAGATAATATAGTTAAATACAACCTTACCTATGAGTTAAAGAAGGAAGAAAAAGTATTTTTAGAGATGGTTGAAGAGAGAAGAGTGAAATTTCAAAGAAAAGTGATAGAAGAGACAAAAACACCTCTTTGGGCGTTTGAGGAAGACAATCATGACAAGAAAAAGACAAATGCAGCTATGACTCTGGATTGGCCCCAATAGGGAAGGTTGTGCATTAGAAGAAATAAGACAAGATATGACAATTATTTTGTGGGTTCCAGTATTTGCCATGACAATTATCAAATTTTAGGCGGATGGGGATTCAAAGGGGGAAAAGATCCAATATTTCCAGGGATCTATTATGTTTGCGGTAATAGGGCTTATTATAGGTTGCCGGACCATTGGTATGGGTCATGTTATTTAGGCCTGGTCTTTCCAAAGATTTTTCATATGGATAGAAAAGAAAAAGGAACACACAAAATGATAAATACCTTTACACGTAGAAAAAGGGAACGTTTTTCAGAAATAGTAGGTGATATTTTTGGTGCATTGATACCAGCAGTGGGAATATCTTTGCATGCCTTTAGAATTCGGAAATTATCCACAGTGGTAGATAGTTTATCTACAGATACTGCTGGAGGGTTCTTGATGGTAAATCCCGAGATGGTTGCCATGAGAGCTATGGTGATGCAAAATCGACTTACCCTTGACATTCTTTTGGCAAAAGAGGGTGGAGTCTGTGGAATGCTGAAAGTCCAACATTGTTGCACTTACATTCCAGATAAAAGTGAAAATATACAAAAGTATATAACGAATATTACAAATTTGCACAAAGAACTTGTTCCACTGGAGGTTGAAAGTGCATTGGGAAAACTTGGTAAAGGGTTTTCTTCAGTAATAAATTGGTTAACAAGAATGAGTGGATTAATAATAGGGAAAGTTATAATAATAGCAACCATGATAGTAATAATAATTTTAGTGCTGAAGCTTGTAATTACATGTATAAAGAGAAGAAGAAGACAGAATAAAATAGAAAAAGAAAACATGATAAACAAGGAGAGAGAGAGAGAAATGGGTGAAATAGAGTTAGAAGAAATAAAAGAGAACATGTACAAGAAGACGAAGAGACAAGTTGAAAGGGATACAGTTGTGTAAACTAACAAAAGCAAACGGATAAAAGATATATGCTGTCTGAGAAAAATTGTATAACTTGGGTTTTGTGGTGATATTAAAAATCACCAAAGGGGGAGTTGATGGAGCAGGGTAAATGGAAAAATTTTAACCTCCTAATAATTTTCGTAAAATAATTGATAAACATGTTCGTTTAAGTAAATAACCAACAATGTATGTTACATGTAAAGGATTAAAGGTAACACGCTATTTTGTGTGCAAATTAATCAACTTATAATTGTTTACGTGTCTAACATAACGTAATATTTAGCGTACTAACAAAATAATAAACGCATGATTTGTGCTTTTTAAATAAAACGTGTAGTGGCAAAATAAAGCGAAGGTAAGTAAGGGACTGCTTTATATGTTGCTTTTTGCTAGGTAATACCTAATTGGGATACGTAGAAAGACGGGAGGGAAACGAAAGGGTTTATATTCTTTATATTAACAATATTTTGTTTATCTTTGAAAATAGTGCGCTTAGGCCTGTTGTGCAGCGACATAAAATGGCCGCCATTTGCTAGAGTACGCATGGGCAAGAAACCGTGTGGTAGAGGAGAAAGGCTGTGAAAAAGGATGACCACGTGTTCGTGCTGAGAGGCTAAGATTGAAGTATGGTCAAGGCTATTGTGACCTTTCTGAGCAAATGTGTGCCAAGATGATCAGCAAGAAGCGTGAGAAGTCAAACTGAATAAATGGACGGAACTGTTGAATCTAAAAAGTAGCAGAAAAAGATACAAATTGGACTGATCGAAACTGATGAGCAATGTCATGAACTGTGGGAAACGATGCAAGCATGGACATTCCACAAAGAACTGGTTAAGACAAGGAAGTTTGATTAAAATGTATATGGGCCTGAATGAACCAATGAGAAAGAATCACGCCATAGAGATGCAACATTTTTTATTCAGTAAGCTAGAATTAGGGTATAAGAAGGCCTACTCTTGGTGGGGAGGGGTTGGATGCTTTTGGAGAGATGCTAGAGAGTTAGATGCTGGAGAGAGTGGATGCTGCAGATGGGTGAAGTTGCGGTTGCTGATGCTGACAAGCTGATGCTGCTGCTGCTATTTTATATTTCTAGTTGAGTATAAGATGCTGCTTTTGGGAGAACCTTTTTATTCCTGATAGATTTTTCATTTAGAACTATTAGATTTTCCAAGACAGATAGATTGATCTTTTGGAGTTCTTGCTATGATAACCTTATTTTTCTGTCTAATAGGTATGCATTGCAATTTCAATTTATTCTTATATTGATGATAAATGTAATAATCTGAATAATAAGCTTAAACTTATTTCTTCCATCAAAACTTTATATAAACTTTATTATTCTTTAAACAAATGACTCAGTGATTCTTTAGCTCAATGATTAAGGTAAAATGTTAAAGAGTTTATTGTGATTGAGCTGGTCTTAATCACCATCAACTGATTCCTACTAGTTGGTCCATCGACCAATGAGCGGAATACCTTAAAGCAAATGAGAAACATTATGTCATGTTAAAAGAGGTATCCCGTCTCCTTCCAGCGAATCGTTTTCTCCTAGGTTAAGGACGGAGGTAATCCAGGGAATAAATAAGTAAGTGAATGTATATGCGGTGTTATGGGCCCCACCGTCATATGGATATAGTGTGTGTGTTGGAGGAATAGTTGCACCTGGATGACCGAAGCATATAGGAGAAGAATTTTTATTGTTAGCGCTGGATCACATGACACATGTCTGAGAATTGTATAACGAGAAGTCCAAGAACTATAGCAACTGAAACTGCCAATAGATGCTATGTATTGTCAATAGACACAAGGTAGTAGTGGAAGAAGATGTCACACCTCATAAAATTAACTATTTAGTGGGTATGTAGTGTAGGTAAACTAAGTATACATAACTTGACTCAGTAATGGTGCCAGTCAGGGTAATGTAACACCCTACTACCTAAGATGTGATTACACAACGGACAGAACCCTTGTGTAGAAATATTTACAGGAAATATACCACGGCACTCCACATTTACATATGATATCCGTTACAACACCATTTGTCCTCATTAAAGAAAGATTGAATTCATTTCACAGGTTGCAGAACAACAAACAGAATTGTTTTTTGTTAATCATTTTCTTAACAGTTTATCAATTTGATTATAGACATGATACATTTGTTTCAATGTTGCTAAATGGAATCAAAATACAAAAAAACATAATTTAATGGTGAGGTTTTCAAGTCCAATTAAGGCAGCAGTGTTCGATGACAGACAACATCCAACATGTGTTTCGTCACTGATGTAACTTTTTCAAGGCTGTATAACAGTAAAACAACATATATTTCAACAATACTGTAACACCGATATTGTATTGTTATATGGAAGATTTTCCTTGTGAAAGGCCAGAGGAGAAAACGATTCAGTGAATGGTGGATCAAAGGTGATTCAAGTGTTTCAACAAGAATGGAAATTGAAAGCAGGCTGAGAAGGTGGTAATGAACAAGCCTTTTATACTGCCTGTAGGCAATAAGATTGATAGGCTGAGAAAAGAAGACAAAAAAGTTACACCAGCTGTGGTAGATTTAGTATATCTTAAAGATGGTCTGACCTTCAAACTACTGTCTCAGCGTTGCACCGAGTAACATACAAAATGTGTGGTATGGGAAAAGAAGAATATCGTCCTAAGAACTTCTTAGTACCAGTCTTGGCTGTTATGTATAAAAAATAACAAGAAAAAAGTGGTCAATTTTGTTACTGGAATTCCTCTGTAGAAGGTCTAATATATATCATAACCTTCCAAAAAGTGAACTTGCAGTACTTATAAAGTCAAATTTTCTCCAAAATCCGATATTCTCAATGTCGTAGTCATGTATAGTATGTACCATCAGTCAACAGAAACGGAGGCTTTTCAACTCCACTATACGAAGTATAAAATGGAAATAGGGAGAGAGATGCTAGGGGAGCGGGCAGAGAAAAACATACGACTTGGTTAATTATATATTACAGTATTCTAGAACAGACTAAATGTCGTTCTACTTGTATATCTGTATGTCTTTCAATGAAAGTTCTGAAACAACATAAGTCATGAAAACTAAGCAATCAGCCATAGTCTTGAGGGTACCAGATATCATAATAATACTGGTATTAAAGTTAATACTAGTAGTCTGTGTGAGAGAAAGTTATACGAAAGCACCAAGTACAAAATAATAGACTGAATATCTCACTGTGGTGTGAGAAAGTCAGTCATAAACAGTATACGTGTCGTGGTTTACTGAGAAGGGATAGAAACCATCACCACACCCCTCTGACTATCTTTTAATGTGGAAAAAAAATGGTCTACTCCTCTCTCACCCTCCCTCATTTCTAACTATCCTTCTATTTTTACTTCATGAGGACGGGGTAGTGCTCAGGAAGAACGAGTGGATAGGTGTAACTTGTCCCCAACACTCCTGTCAATATATGCCCTCTCTTCGGGGCTCTTTATGTACTTCTAATATTTGTTTCAGGGATTACTCATCCTTTGTCCCCTTTTATCTTTACCTCCTCCCCCCTTTTTATCTTTCAGCACGAAGAATACAACAACAAAAGAAAATGCAAGCAGTTTTGGCAGGGCAGTTAAAGGATGGCATCAGCGAGACCTCAGTAACATGAGGTCCTATATGCTGGGTTTTCACCTGTACAGCCCTTCTTTTATGCTTCCCAGACTGCTCCCTCAATTTCCTCCCCCTCCTTCTTGTTCCCGCAGTTCCCCGTCCCTGTATTCACACGTACCATGCAAGCCGCGGAGTCAGGCTACCCGGGGTGACCACCACTCCTCACTCCAGGTCTCTGGGGTGTCTTCGTCTTCCGGGAGTGGTTTTGTTTCTCCGTCTTCTCTCTTGGTTCTGTCTGCGGTCTTCTCCACTCCAGGCAGGTCCGTCTCCATGCCGTAGGGATCCCCGTTCCTTTTCTCCACGTCTTCCGGGTGCCGCCCTCTTCCTTCTTCGTCTAGTCCTTTTGTCCACCACCGGCTTCCGTCTCCCTGTGGTGATTGGTTCTTGGAGTCAAGAGCTCCGCCCCCTTCTATCATCAGCGGCTCCATGTGGTCCCCATTAACGCTGTCTCCTACTTCTCTGTTGCAGGGAAGGAGTTGCTGGCACCATCCATCCCGTTTGTCATGCTGGAGTGAGAAAGGTAGGTGAAAAGTGGTCGGTGTTACAGGGCTCTGTTTATGTAGGGGTGACAGGGTAGCTGCAGGGAGGTGGAGCGGGGTATCGTCTGCCTCACAAGTAGGTAGCAGGTATGACGAGCAGCGTCTGCAATAACCTGCAGCTGAGTATAGATCTACTAGACTTTATTCAGAAGACCCTAGATTTAGTCAGTATATTCTGTCTATATTTCACCTACTATTTGAGAGTGACTTTTCTGGCCTGTCATATGCTGTGAATCACATTTCTAAATACAGGAGTTAATTTGTAGAATATATCAGCAAGAGATTTTCTGGAGAAAGTTCAAGGAAAAGATGAACACTTGGATTACAATTTAATAAACCTAATGCATGTCAACGTGGGACTAATAAATATTGGTATCAGCGTCATGGTGAACTCAAGTGCATGTTGAGGAACCTTGGAGCACCGACTTGGGGGCATATCAGCAAGGGCTTTATCTCCGTTTTTCTGGCTTTAAAAGTCAGAAAAACGGAGATAAAACTATCGCCCTATCAACAAGAGGGTGCTAATATTCATAATCGCATGTTAGCACCCTTTTTCCCAACGCCTCCCTTTGCATCTCCAATGAGATGCAAAGTGGGCGTTACTGGGCGTACCCCGGATGAACTACGTTGCAAATATCGCTGATGTTCACATCGCAATATTTACAAGGCAGCCCACATGATTTTCGCAGAGGTTAGATTTTGGCGAAAACAGCCGTTTTCGCCAAAATCTAACGTCTGCTAAAATCCTGACTTAGCCATCCCTAACATAAGGGTTGGATTCTGCTGATACTACCACAGGGTCGTATCAGCAAGGTTATCGCCGTTTTGCAGGGAACATCGCTGGAAAACCAGCGATGTTCTATGCAAAACGGCGATTTCCCCGCTATCGCAGGAATCTTTATCGCCTTGGAGATACGCGTTGCTAATAATATGATATCTCCGCGATAAAGACCTGCGATAGCCGGCGTTAAGAAAATGAGCGCTAAGCACGCTTTGCGATAGTTATCGCAAAGCGTTGCTAATATGCCCCTTGGTTTCTGACACTCAGTTGTGCTGAGTATGCATGGGATGATCTGCTACAATTCTTGCAGGAGGCAAATTCAAATATAAAAGACATTCATCTGAAGACGCCTGGAGAACTATGCTCATTAGACCCTGCAAACGTTTGCAGATATTTTGATTTCCCCAAAAATTTTATTGGTTGTTTTCAGAAAATCAAACACAGAATAAGACACATACCATAAGGACGTAATACAGTTGAGGTGGTAATATGACGATCTATACATTGTATTACGAGTTACATATCATACATTAACTTAGCGTAGCCGTAGGGCTATAGGATCCACCTTAGATAAACCTCTGTCCTACAATAAAGTAAAGTAAAATGCAAAATATATCCTGTGAAGGAGAAAGAAAAAGAATACCATAACATCGAGAATGCAATTACAGGTATGCATCTATTGGGCTGAAATGTACAATGACAGTATTTGTCTACTAGTATAGTGTAGCGATCTTGTGTAAGAGCCACCCCTTTATGGCGGTTTATGTGAATTGAAGTATAGGTCAAGGCTGTCCCACATGTGTCTGATGGGGGGTTTCCATGGTGAGTTCTGGAGAGCAGTGTTGTCAGCACCCCTTAGGTTAGAGACCCAGTTTAACCAGCCCTTGTAGGACGATTTTCGCGTGTCTTTCCAGTTAATCAGTACGGTCTTAACCGCTGCTGTCAGAAGTAGGTCTAGAAGTGCCCTATCTTTGTCGTTCAGTGAGTCTACCTTGAGGAAACCAAATGTCAGTGTAGATAGTTCCCTTTTGAGGAGCATGAGAATAGTTTAGAGATAAAGTTAAAAACACTGTCCCAAAAAGGTTCTACACATTTGCAAAATAGTAAGAGATGGGCTAGGTCACCTATCTCCTCCTTGCAATTCCAGCAATTAGGATCTTCACAAATCTTGTGTGAATGTAAATGGGCAGGTGTCCAGTATGCCTTATTTAGGAGCCAGAATTTTGTCTGTGAAAGGGCAGGTGAAATTTTGTTCCTCGAGACAGAAATCTATGTTTTGGACCAGTCGTCTTCTGTTATCAAGGAAGAGGAGTGTGATTCCCAAAATGATATGAGCTTCTTATTGAGGGCAGTTTGTTTGGGGCGGATTAATTTGTAGATACAAGAGACCTGGTGTCCTGATCTATTTATCCTCACCATGTATTGTGGTAGGGAAGGGGTAAGGACTGTAGTTTGGCTTTAGTAAGTGCTGCCTTTATTTTTAAGAAGTTGTAAAACTCCAGGGGTCCAGTTTGTATTTAGTCTGTATTTCTTTGAAAGTTAAGGGATATGCTGTGTCGGACAGTTGGTATGGGAAAGAGATACCACTATCGATCCAGGGCTTATAATGTAGTGAGTTCCCTTTATATACAATATTATGGTTGTCCCAAAGGGATTCGAGATTAGATCGACGGATGCTAGTTTCCAGTTTTTTATCCACTTTTAATAGCGCAGACTTTGTGTTTTTAAATATGGATTTTGAACAACTGACTTTGGCAAAATTTGAGGTAAGAAGGGCTGCTGGGGCAAGGTTATTAAGTAATGATTTTTCAATTATTAGCCAGACTGGGGTGCACTCCTCCAGAGGTACGAGCCAATATGATCCCTGTTTAGCTAGGAATGCTGTTTGGTAAAGTTTAAAGTCTGCTAGGTTGACCCCCCCCATGGATTTATCTAATCTGAGTTTTTTCAGGCCAATTCTAGCCCTTTTCCCTTGCCATAAAAAATTTGAGATTAGGATATCCAACTTGCGGTGGAAGTCTTCTGACAGTATGAGGGGGAGCATGGTGATTAAATAGTTCACTAATGGCGTGATCATCATCTTGATGGTCTCAATCCTGCCTCACCATGTGATGAATCTTGGGGACCATGATCAGGAGGTCTTTGATTTTCCCAAGGGTGTTAGATTCATTTAGTTGCAGTTACTCTAAAATATTGCTGCCGAATTCTATCCCCAGATATTTGATAAATCCCGGTTGCCAGGCAAGGCCCGAGTCTCCCAGTACCTCCCGGGTGCAGTGGATGTTCAAGGGCTTAACTTCGGATTTGTCTCGGTTTAACTTGTAACCGGAATGGGTTGAATAAGTTTCTATTGTACGCATCAGGGCCTTAATGGAAGAGGACAGGTCCTCCGTGACTATGAGAATATCATCCGCATACTCGGCTAATTTTACCTGAGACTCCCCGAATTTTACTCCTTTGATGTCGTTGTTACGCTTAATATCTTGAATTAGTGGCTCCAGTGCTAGGAGAAACAGGGCTGGGGAGAGAGGGCAACCCTGCGTTGTTCCTTGCTCCAGTGTGAAGACATCCGATAGGGTACCATTGATCGCTATGCAGGCTGTAGGATCTGAATAAATAGCCATAACCATGTTTATGTATGAACTACCTAGGTTGAAGGACATCATGCAGTGTCTCAAGAATGACCACGACACCCTGTCAAACGCTTTTCTGCGTCCAGGGTGATGGCTACGGATGGGTCAGGCTTTATCTTCGCCTGCTCAAGTATGTGACATAGTAGCCGCGTATTGTCATTAGACATTCGATATTTGAGGAAGCCAACCTGGGAATTGCTAATTAATTTAGGGAGCACCTCATTCAGTCTCATGGCTAGTATCTTTGCATATACTTTGCAGTCTACGTTGATCAATGAAATTGGCCTATAATTTTTTGGCAAGAGAGGGTCCTTCCCTTCCTTAGCTATGACGATAATGTTGGCTTCACTCATTGATTTCGCTGTGTGTCCCACTCTGGCTATGGCATTGAATACTTTTAATAATGTTGGTTGAAGGGATCCACCGAATGTCTTGTAGAAGGAAGCGGAGAAGCCGTCTGGGTCCGGGGCTTTGTTACTTTTAAGAGATTTAATAGAGGTAGCTAGTTCTTTTTCAGAGATGGGTTTCCCTAGTGTTGCGTTTTCTGTTTCTGATAGTCTCGGTAGGTTTAGCGAGTCTAAGTATCTGGTGCATTCTTCCGAATGTATTGTTTGATTACTTTTATATAGGTTCTCATAGAAAGATTGGAAGGCTCGCAGGATCTCTTTTTGTTTTGTTTGGATATTATTATTGGAATCCTTTATCGAGGCGATAGTGAACTGTCTCTGCTTATGTTTGAGGTAGGAGGCTAGTAATTTGCCCGCTCTGTTCCCCTCGCAGAGCTTGAGTGCCTTGAATTTGTTGATCCACACTCCCGCTCTCTTACTTACAATTTTGTTATATTGATATTTTTTCTTAACTAGTTGATCTAAGATATCCTTGCTATCTAACGCCTCGGAGTGTGAGGATTCTAGGACTTTCATTTCCTTTTCCAGTGTAGTTAGTTCTAAATTTAGATTTTTATTTATTTTCGCCTCAATACCAATGATGACCCCCCTGATAGTCGCCTTTAGCGCGTCCCACAATGTGAAGATGTCTGTGTCTGGTAGATCGTTATGCTTGATGGAGTCCTGAATAGCCGTTTCAATCTTTTCTTTGTCTACTGGGTTAGAGAGTACCTCATCGTTAAACCACCATCTTTTCAGAAGGAGTACGGAGTGGGTACCTGCAAGTTTGGTGTTAATGCAGGAATGATCTGATACTAGTTTAGGGGCTATATCCGTTTGGTCTATAAGGTGTGTATATGCACCTGAGATTAAAATGTAGTCGATCCTGGTATAGGAATTGTGCGGGGCTGAGTAGAATGTATAGTCCCTTGTGTCTGGGTGCTGAAGGCGCCATGAGTCCTTCAGATTGAACTTTGAACAGAGTTTATGGAGCACCTCGTGTGAACGTGTGGTCTGGTACCTACATTTTGATTGGCGGTCAATAAGGGGGTCTAAAGGTAGGTTAAAATCACCGCCTACTATGATGAGATCCTCTTGAGGAAAGCCCCCAATTGTAGATGAGATCTTTTCCCAGAAGTTGGGCTCATCGGAGTTAGGGCCATATATGTTGAGAACATGGATTGAGTCATCCCCTTTTTTCAAGTGTGTGACTAACATCCTCCCTTCGTTATCATGTGTGTGTGAAAGAGTGGTGATGTTGGATTTTCTGGCTATAAGGGTAATGACTCCTTTTTTCTTGTGGTCCGCATGTGAGCAGGAGATATGGGATATCCAGTTGTGCTTAATAAAACCAGCATCCTCCTCTGAAAGTTTCGTTTCTTGAAGGAGTATGATGGCTCCTTTGGTTTTTGCTAGATAGTCGAAGATTTTCCTACGCTTAACTGGATGGTTAAGTCCCTTCACATTCAGGGAGACTATATTTAGGTCTTCTGCAATAACTTTAGCTTGAGACATCAGGCAAACTCGTGGTCGTTATATGAGTCAAACAGTCTGTGGAGTCTATTGAATAGTTGTATATCACAGCCCTAGAAATCTACATGTTGGTATTTTAGAATACTATTGAGGGTCAACTGATAAGGCTGTCTTAATTTATTGTCCATAAGGGCCCTGTCGCTAAACATGTATCGGAAGTAGAGCATACCTGTCGAAGCAACATAATCTAGAAAACAATTAAAACCTACATACAACAAAAGGAAAACAACCACAAATATTTTAACCCTCAGTCCCTCCTCCTCCCACCCCTCCCTCCCCCCTTTTCCTACGAAAATCGGATGCAGGAGCTGCGACGGCAGGTCCGTCTACCGGCAACTAGGAGGGTGTTGAATTGGATCTAGTTTCATCTGGAAAAACTCAGATTGAAGTAACTCTAAATCATTACCAGTACAGTAATGGAGAAGTTGACTAAGTGTAAACACCATAAGTAGCATAACCGCCAATGGTATGTATTGTTAGTTATATACCTTGTTAACATGTTAACCAGCGAAACACGGGTGAGACAGCGAGAATGGGCTACGTTTCTGTCTCATAATTCAAAGTGTCTGAATCTAGAATTATTGTGTGTTATAACATATAACCTTGCATAGAACCTTGCATAGAACCTATTATTAGAACCTTGCATCAAAGATTGTGTCTGTTTAACTGTTTTGCTGCAGCGAGCAATTACGACTAAGGATTGTACAAGTACAAAAACATTAAAGGAATAAGACAGTCACATTCACTCAAAGGATATCAAGGCTTCCGTTTGTTCGAGGCCCCTGTGGAGAGATCCATTTCTTGTGTTGGAGCTGCTTCTAAGTGTTTCATTAGATCTTTGGGGTTAGTGAAGAAGTACGGTTTGCCGTTTTCAAAGATTCTGAATTTGGATGGGCCTGCGAATGAGAATTGAATGTTCTTATCTCTCAGTTTGTCTCTCGGCATAAGGAACCCCTTTCTTGTATCTACCATCTCCTTGGAGTAGTCCTGTGTGAAGTTAATTTGATGGCCTTCCCAAGATACTTGGTGGTTTTTCCTGGCGAAGGTTAGGATGGCTTCCGTATGTTGGTAGCGTAACGGCTTACATATTATTGGGCGAGTTCCTTTCCTGTTTGAGGAGTTGAACGTTGGAATCCTATGCGCTCTGTCCATTTCCAAGCCATGATGAAATTTTATTCCAGTGATCATGGGTATCCAGGATTCCAAAAATGCCACACATGATCCTGCCGCATCCTCTGAGCCCTCCGGGATACCGAAGATACGTATGTTTCCCCTTCTATTTCGGTCTTCCAACTCAGCTGCGTGTCTTTTAAGTTCGCTTGTGGCTTCTCGGAGGTGTTTTATTTCTTTGCTTGTTTGGGTTGACACATCTTCAACGTCGCTTATTCTTTGCTCTGCGTCAGTAATTTTTGAGTTCATTGTATTCATGTCCGCCCGGATGGCGGTGAGCTCCAGCAGCATAGAATCAGTATTTTGTTTCGTAGATTTTGCTAGATCGTGTACTTCGGCTAATTTCTTTAATATCATGTCCATTGTGCTATTTAGATCCGATTTGACTTTGATTGAAGAATCTGAGATGGTGGGTTCTGCTTTTGACTTTTTAAATGAAGCTCTGGATTCTTTGTCAGCCATCTTGACGTAGACACTTGTCGAACCTAGTTGAAGGGGTTGATATGCGCCGTGGTGATGAAATTATTTGTCAGACCGGGGTCTGTATCCTGTATCCACCTGAAGATAGCGGCAGTATTGGTGGTCGAGGTTGAGGTTGAGGTGTTTCAGGCTTACATGGGTAGATGACACCGATATGGCGCTGATATGTATTGAATTTGAGGTTGTCTCAGAGTTTAGTCTCCTTGTAGTGCGAGTTGTGATAGTAAAGCAGACGGACGTTCATCGGGCATTCACCGGGTTCAGGCACAGCTCTGGGTCTGTTCCTTCGTTGGCTGACTGGTGGTTCTATTGTTATAACAGGGATTGTTTGCAAGATTGTTCAGTTTATTCAGTATTCAGTCCGTAGAAGGATCTCAGACGGCCAGCCCGCGTCGGCCCGCATCTACACAGTGTCAGTGCGACAGCCGGCTTTGGTGCACGCGACGGCTTGCAGTGGCTTTGGTGCACTCTACCTCGGCTTGCAGTGACTTGCAGTGGCTTTGGTGCACTCTACCTTCCCCCCTCGCCGTCAGCCTCAGGTTGGAAGATTTCCACAAAAGTTTCCGCTAATGATTCCACAGAAATACAGCTCTCTGACGGTCGTTGCGATGGCAGTGAAGCAGGTGCGAAGGTTCGAGGTGGCTCAGACAGTGGGTTTCGGCGTGCAGAGGTTTTTGGCGCGCAGAGGTTTTTTCAGTGTCCAATATGCAGTGACCAATATGCAGACCACAGGAGCTGGCTGTTGCACGCGTTTATTTAGTGTACCTTCACTATTGGTTCTCAGAAGGTCATAGCGGAGGCACTGGAGGCAGCGCAGAGGTAGCACGAGGTAGTGCAAAGGTCCTCAGCGGTTTTGGTGCACGCAGTGGCTTTGGTGCACTTAATTGATGCCTGTTGTGCACAGTTCACTATTCAGCCCTCAACGGTTCTCAAAAGCCCTCAAAAGCCCCCAGGGGGCGGTTCCGGCGTGTGTCTGTTTGCGATTCAGACCTTTGAATGGCAATGCAGAGGCAGCATGATGTACAGAGTGGCTTTGGTGCGCGCTACTTCTCCCTTCTTCTTCCCTTCTTTACCCTCGGTCTCTCGGACATTAGGCCGCCATTTTGGGTCCAGGTTACGTTGATGTAAGCTTACGGTATTATCCTTAGCTTCAGGAGATGCGGGATAGCTGTGAATGGCGGTGGAAGTTAGTATTTGTGCACATGTATGCGCCGGGCAGGGCAATGCTGGCAAAGCTGGGATCTCTTGTTTTAGTGGGGATGCGGGGATGAGATAGCGCTGATCACGGCCGTCAGGGTAGCCATTGCAGGGTCAGGCAGACCGTACGCCAGCTCTAATTAAAGTGGTTCTCCCCGTTTCACAGAGGTTGTATCACTAGTAAAAACCACCCACCTTCATGGCTCAGGGAATTCTTCAAGGCGAGGTAGTGTATCAGCATAGCCTCTGTTTATATCCACTTTGTGTCTCGCACGGTCGTCTCGGCCATAGCCGCCATTTTGTGGAGCTCAAGTCGGACGGGTCTCGCTCATATCACCTTGGTTTTGCTGATCAGCTGAGCGTTTGGTGCAAGATCCTCCCATCACAACTTGTGCCATGTATTTATGAGCAGAAAACTGGCGTCCTCTTTAAATTCCGCTCACTATTTCTCCAGAAAGGCACCTGAATCGCTCCTCCGATTGCCGAGCGACGGAATTAGGCAGCCATTACCGCTGCCGCACACGCCACGCCCGCCACGTTTGCAGATATTTTAATCACATATTTCAAGCAATGATGGCTTTCACCTTGAACAAAACAAAACATCCTCTTGGTGTAGTGCCTGATTTCTTTTGGCGCAAAGAGTACCAAGCCAGAGGTGCTCCTCAAATTCACATGCTGTTGTGGGTAAAAGATACCCCAAAGTTTGGAATAGACAGTAATGAGTCTGTGTTGTCTCTTATTGAGCAGTATGTAACTTGCTCCATCCCAAAGGAGAGTGGTGACAACATATTAAGACAACAAGTTCTACAACTCTAAAATCATAGATGCGGAAAATACTGTCATAGAAAATACAGAGCAAAAGGGAAATTTTATACAAGATGTTGTTTTGGATTCCCACGGCTTGTCAGCTCACAAGGAAGAGTCAACGGCTTCTTGTCTGCAGTCAGACATACACTTACAAGGAAATCACTAAAAATACATACAACCTAGAAAGAACAAATGCCTTCAAGTACATTAATGACTACAATCCTGTGAGTCTGAAGATGTGGAATGCAAACATGGATGTACAGTTTGTTGCAGACAACTCAACTGCTGTTGCTCGGTACGTTACCTCTTATATAACAAAGTCAGAGAAAACTGAGATGAAGGAGATGTGGGAGGAGATTTCAGCAGAAAAAAGTCTTACAAAGAAATGGTACAATTTTAGTTTGAAAATGCTTTCTCACAGAGAGATAGGCTGTTATGAACCTGTAGACCGGTTAAGCTCAGCTAGTTTGTTTTCTAAATCTAGAGGAGTTTTATGGGTGAGTTTAGGGCTTGCTAATACTCGTAACAGAGTACTAAAGTATTTTCCTGAAATAGAATATCTTGCGGAATTTGAGCCACACAGTACAAATATTCTGAAGAGTAACATGCTAGATACATTCTATCCAAGAAGAAGTCCTCATCTGTAAAGGATGTGTCTCTATGAATTACTTCAACATTATAAATTCAGAAATAATGTGAGTGAAAACATAGAAGAAAGAAAATTTGCTGTAGCTGGATGTAGAGGATATTTGGTCAGAAATACCAAAGGAAATGTAATCAACCATCGAAAGCTAAGTTGCCAGACTCCAGACAAAAGAGAGTTTTTCTATTTAGCCTTGTTACAGTTGTCTAAGCCATGGCAAATTGAAAGTGAGCTACTTGGAGAATTTGACTGTTATGAAGACTCATTCAACGCTGTGAAAGATAGCATTGAGTGCTGTGTGTTTCCAGTGTATCTTCAAATGTTGAGAGAAGTGATTGAACAAGAAGAAACAATTGCTGCTGAGATAGCAAAAGAGAGTTCTCAGAGCAGTCAAAGTTCAGCACCTAGAAGTCAAGATTCTCTTGGACAGCCAATCATGCAAAATGAAGCTGCTACAGCCGTAGATGAGGTGGAGAATGCAATGCAGCAAGCAAGACAGGAATCTCAGGATCTAGAACAACTAATACAGCAATTGAATACAGATCAGAAATACATTTTTGAAGACGTATAAGGTAAAGTAGAACATGGATTTCTGCTTGAGAAAAAAGAGTGTGCATGTTCTACATATAAACCAGTTCTATTGTACAGAAGTGGTCAAGCTGTAACTGGAAAAAGGTACTTGATCACAGTACTGGCAAGTTATCTACAGAAGACTAGATTCCAATTTGTCATGTGTAGTTACTGCACCAACAGGCTGAGCTGCACATGATTTTAAAGGAGTTACCGTTCATCGATTATTAATGCTACCTGTTGAACATGACAACAAATTAGAATACAACAAATTATCTGGTGATGCTTGTCATGAAGTGGCAAGAATTTTAAAGAAATTAAAGCTACTAATTATTGATGAAGACAGCATGGTGTCTAACCTAATGCTGGCTTTTATAAATTTAAGAATGCAGCCAATATTAAAAACTGACTATGACCTGCTTTTTGGAGGAAAACACTTAATAGTCTTTGGAGACCTGCTACAACTAACTCCAGTAAAAGGACAACCTGTATTAAAAAACTACTACATAATGAAACTAGGAATTCACTAGGAAGGATTGGAAATGTAAACATTTGGGAAAACCTTCAATACAAATAGTTAATCAAAAATATGCGTCAAGCATCAGATATGCAATACTGATATATACTTAAAAACATAAGAGAGGAAGTCCTCACAAAAGAAGAAAAGAGAGTAGTGCAAACCTGTCTCATCAAAAATCTGTTTCCAACTAATGTTTCAGCTGCAGAAGTGATTTATAATTTTGTTGAGGAAGAGAGGTCTATTGTTTGTTTGATGCCAACTCTTGAGGAGTGTAGTAATTCAATTAACACTTATTGGAAAAAGAAGAGATTATCGAAATTAGGGCAAATGATAAAATCGAACATCAAGGAGTTACAGTGCTACTAACAGAAAAACTGCAATCAAAATTGGATAGTTTAGAAAAGTCTGTGTCAAAAACTGTAGGCTTAGAAAAACAGTTACGTATCTGAAAAATTGTCTTGTAAACTTACGTCGCAATTTAAATGTTGAAGAAGGGCTAGTGAATGGCACAATGGGTAAAGTTATGAAATGTATTAATTATCCAAACAGAAATGATGTGGAATACTTAGCCATAAAATGTTGGTGAAGTTAAGCAGATTGGTAGATGCATTGTACGTTTACTACTCGTGAAAGACTTGTATGTCCTGTGAAGGCAGTTGCCAGTGTCTTTAGCATATGCAGTAACTATCCACAAATCACAAGGTTTAAGTGTAGATACAGCTCTTGTTAATATTAAGTAGTATATTCAAAGAAGCAATGTCATATAGCTTTCTCACAAATTAGAACATTGTCTGGTTTATTTCTAATTGATTTTGTTGAGAAGAAAGTAAGTGCTGACGTGAACTGTGTAAGAGAGTATAATCAATTAAGAGGTCAATATGCTCCTCATTTAGGCCAGTATCCTTTGTTTGAAAAAATGATAATGTGCCCACAGGGTAAAATATTAAAGTAGTCTATTAGGGCTGAACAGAAAGATGAAGAAAAAGAAAAACAACAAGGACCTAACAAAAGAACACCACAACATAATTAGGCCTGGGCGGAGTTCACGGAGTTCCGCTATGCTGAACTCTGCGAAGTGCAAAAAAACTGTGCCGCGCTACGTGGAGCTCCGCAAGCGGTGGAGTGCGTTAGATAAATGCAGTTCACAGTGATTGTCAGTGCCAGGTGCTTGTCCGCACTGTGCAATCATCGCGAACGGCACCATGCACAGCGCAAGGGGGCGCTGCTTCCTTTCTGCCACTCGAGTAGATTTTTATTCGAGCAGCAGCTTTCTCAACACGAACGGACAGTTTCTCAATGCGAGCGGTCGCGAGCATATGCGATCACTCGCAATGAGAAATCTGACCGCCCGCGTTGAGAAATCTCGCCGGGAGGTTGATTTTCCACGCTAGCACTCGCCAACTTGACATTGATTAACGCGAGCGAGGGAAAAAACTCCACTCTGTGGAGCGGAGCTTTTCGGAACTCTGCGAGCTCCGTGTAACGTGGAGTGTGGAAAACTCTGCAAACTCCGCGAGAGGAGAGGAGAGGAGTTCACCACCCAGACTTAAACATAATGAGGAAATGGAATGCTATCGCTTTGATAATCAATTTGGAGTGAACTGTTATGCAAATGAAGTGTTAAATGGACTGTAACATATGCCTTATTTTGCAAATTCTATTAAAGAAAAGTAGATAAAAGAATGTCTTCACGAGTATGTAGTTTACTTGAAGAATTAAGAAGTGACAGAACTGTTATACATTCTGCTTGTGGAATAAGAAAACATAGAGATGAGTTTACTGGATCAAGAGTGTATTCTCAAAATCTTCAGCAGGATGCTCAAGAATTTTTAATGGTAATGCAAGAACTATTAGAGTAGGAAGATGTGAATATTAATGAATTATTTGGTTTAACGTATACATGGAACCATAACTGTGAAGATTGTGAATTCACCTCTAGCACTGAAATCAATCCAGAACGATTGCTCTCTCTGACGTTACCAAATTGTAAAGCTGTGGCCTTGGGAAATTTAACCAAAAACACCCATCATGATATGACTTGTCCAAATTGCAGATCAGAATTTAGGTCTACGCGGTTAATACAAAGGTATGGAAAATATGTCATAGTCATGCTCCAATGATGCAGAGTGGATGGTACTAAATTAGAAACTCAAATTACAAACTTTGTACCTGGACACATTTCCATTTCAAAAGAAATTCACAACTACAGCAATCATATTGAAGATGTCAAACAGGGTGGGCAGAGTGCAATGAGATACAAATGTCATTCAAATCAAGACTACCTAAAAAGTTACCAAACTCATATCTGCTATTTCTAGAACCGAAGTTCTAAGAATATTTTAGGATAATAAAATGTGGTATTGCATTGACATGTATATGGCTTATGTGTTTCTGAGACATTATTCGGTCTATTAGGGGTATTGTCTACATCAAGCTGTTAGAAATGAAAGACTCTTTCCAACTGCAGGAAAGGAATTTTTAAAACATTTCAGGACTACATTCTGTGGCTACAGATAACAACTAAATGGAGGTACTATAATACCAGCAGCCTTAAGTTGCATCTAATAAGTCTCCACACCACTAAAGAATTACCCCTTCTGTTTCTGCTACAGCAACTGCTACATAGTACTTTGTGTTATCTTTTTTGTACGTGGACCAAGAACATTTTAGATATTATTTGGCCTAACAGGGATGATGTTTACAAAAGGATATCCAAAAATGAAGACTGCTTCATAATTGTTGGACATTTTGTACTAGATATAAAAATATCAGAAACAGTTTTAACATATAGTTCCGTTCATTAAGGTAGTAACCTGTCTGCAAGCCAGTATTAAACTTGAAGTGAGTGGAATGCACAGTATGACATATTTGTAATAATCTACTGTGCACATTTGTTTTTTTTTACAACCCATTGATTGTTTTTCCCCACTGTTTGATGAGTATGCTTCATAGAGACCACTGTTGAAAGTTAAGAAGTATGAAAGCTAAAAACAGTAAAAAACAGTAAAACATTTTTCTATTTTGTATTACAGTTTTGGAGAAAAAAGTGTGTGTGTTGTTTTGGTTGCCTAATGTTCAAAATGAAATCCTAATACATTTTTCTCTGTTTATATTTTTTCACAGTGGTTGGAGATCGGGATATATTACGTGTGTCAAATCACTAATCTAGTGATGGATTCATCGAGTCACTACTCATATACTCATCCTATATCCCAGGCACTACAGTGCCACGTATCCAATCAGCCAGGCACTACCTAGGCAGTCATCCAATCACTCAGGTACTGCACTTGCATTCATCCATTCCCCCAGCCACTACTCAGGCACTTATCCAATCACCCAGGTGGTATGCTTGGAATCATTCCTTCACACAGGCACTACTAATGCAGTTATGGAATCACCCAGGCACTACACTTGTACTCATCCATTCACCCAGGCACTACACTTCCATTTATTTATTCACCCAAGCACTATATTTGCACTCATCCATTCTCCCAGGCACTGCACTTATACTTATCAATTCATTCAGTCACTGCACTTGGACTCCTCCAATCATCCAGGCACTGCACTCGGACTCATGAATTCATACAGGCAGTGCACTTGCACTCATACAATCAGTCAGGCATTGACCATGCAGTCATGCAATCACCCAGGCAGTGCACTTGCACTTATCAACCCACCCAGGCACTGCACTTGCACTCATCCAATCATTGAAGCATTAAACTTGCAGTCATACAACTACCTAGGCACTACACATGCATTCATCCATTCACTCAGGCACTACCCTTGCAGTTATGCAATCACCTAGGCACTGCACTTGCACTCATCTATTCATCCAGCCATCATTCTTGCACTTATCCATCCACCCAAGCACTACACTTGCACTCATCCAATCATCCAGGCAGTGTACTTGTACTAATGCATTTATCCGGGCACTGCACTTGCACTCATACAATCACTCAGACATTACGCAGGCAGTGATGCAATCACCCAAGCACTGCACTTGCACTCATCCATTCACCCAGGCATTGCCCTTGCACTCATCCAATCATCCAAGCACTGCACTTGTACTAATGCACTTATCCAGGCACTGCTCTTCCACTCATCCATTCACTCAGACACTATCTATGCAGTCATGCAATCACCCAGGCACTGCACTTGCACTCATTCATTCATCCAGGCACTGCACTTGCACTAATGCAATCACTCAGACATTATGCAGGCAGTGGTGCAATCACCCAGGCACTGCACTTGCACTCATCTATTCACCCAGGCATCACATTTGCACGTATCCATTCACCCAAGACTACACTTTCACTCATCCAATCATCCAGGCAGTGTACGTGCACTAATGCACTTATCCAGGCACTGCACTTGACTCATACAATCACTCAGACATTATGCAGGCAGTGATGCAATCACCCAGGCACTACACTTGCGCTCATCAATTCAGCAAGGCATTGCATTTGCACTCATCAAATCACCCAGGCACTACACTTGCACGTATCCATTCACCTAGGCACTGCACTTGCACTCTTCCAATCATCCAGGCACTGCACTTGTACTAATGCACTTATCCAGGCACTCCTCTTCCACTAAACCATTCACTCAGGCACTACCCATGCAGTCATGCAATCACTCAGGCACTACACTTGCACTCATTGATTCACCAAGGCAGTACGCTTGTACTCATCCAATTTCATAGACACTAGTGAGAAGCTCATCCAGTCAACCAGGTGACACCCATGGAGTCATCCCTTCACTCAGACAGTACACATGCAGTCATGAAATCACCTAGGCACTACACCTTTACACCTTCATTCATCCAGGCACTGCACTTGCACGTATCCATTTACCCAGGCAGTACACTTGCAGTCATACAATCACACAGGTGGTACCCATGGAGTGATCCATTCACTCAGGAACTACCCATGCAGTCACGCAACCACCCAGGCACTGCACTTGTACTCATCCAATCTCCCAGACACTACTCAGGCACTCATCCAGTCACCCAGGCAGTAGGCGTGGGTCATCCATTCACTCAGGCATTATGCATGCAGTCATGCAATCACCCAGGCACTGCACTTGCACTCATACAATCACCCAGGCATTGCACTTGCACTCATATAATCACCCAGGCACTACACTTGTACTCATCCATTCACCCAGGCACTACACTTGCACTTATCCATTCACCCAGGCACTGCATTTGCACTCATTTAATGATCCAGGCACTGCACTTGCTCATTCACCCAGGCACTACACTTGCACTCATCCATTCAGCTAGGCACTGCACTTGCACTCATCCAATGATCCAGGCACTGCACATGCACTCATGCAATCACACAAGCACTGCACTTGCAGTCATACAATTACTCAGGCATTACCTATGCAGTCATACACTCATCCATTCACCCAGGCACTACACTTGCATTTATCAATTTACTCAGGCACTCCACTTGCACTCATCCAATCATCCAGGCAATGCACTTGTACTCTTCCAATCACCCAGGCATTACCCATGCACTCATCCATTCACTCAGGCACTACCCAAGCAGTCATGCAATCACCCAGAGACTGCACTTGCAATCATCCATTCACCCAGGCACCACATTAGCACTAATCCACTCACCCAGGCACTACACTTGCACTTACCCATTCACCCAGGCACTGCACTTGCACTCATCCAGGTAGAGCACTTGTACTCATGCAATCATCCAGGCACTAGAGTTGCACTCGTACACTCAGGCATTACCCATGCAATCACCCAGGTACTACACTTGTACTTATTTATTCATTGAGGCACTGCATTTGAACTCATCCAATCATCCAGGCACTGCACTTGCTCTCATACAATCACTCATGCAGTACTCATCTACTCATCCAATCCCCCAGGCACTACCCATGCACTCATCGAATCACACAGGCACTACTCATGCACTTATTGAATCACCCAGGCACTACACATGCACTCATCTAATCACGTATGCACTACCCATGCACTCATCCAATCACCCAGGCACTACTCATGCACTTATTGAATCACCCAGGCACTACACATGCACTCATCTAATCACCCAGTCAACATGCAGTTATCCAGTCACTCAGACACTTCCCACATGCAATCATCCAACCACTCAGGCACTACCCATGCAGTCATAAATTCATTCAGCATATCTTTTTTTAACCATGAAAAGCGGTTCTGAAAAGAACCATTGTTTTTTTTTTAGATTTTTTACTTCTTTTGCTGTTTTCTTTCCGAACAAATGGTAAACACTTTATAAAAAAACTAAAACAAGCAGCAGAAACAAGCTGCACAAACTAAGATTTAAAAAAAAAAAAAACATTTGTGCTGCTTTGCTGCATCTCTCATAGCTGCAATTGACTGCTGTCCTGCAGTGACTATCGTGGTACAGTCCATGTAGTACATTGCCATATGATAGAATTCTGGAACCAGGTCTACAAGACGGCTCTCAATTTCAGAGGGGACTTTTTGCCCTGGCACAGGTGCTGCAGCGGAAGATGATGATGATCCTGCAGCTTTTCTGTCTTTCTTTGCCTTTTTAAATTATTATTATGGTACGTTTTAAGATGGTATAACATAGAAGTTGTACCACAGGAGTACTTCTTGTTTGAACCTCTTGATAATGTTTTCCGGCAAAGAGAGCACTTTACAAACTTCGCAATTGTCTTAGACTCTCCAGACGGTATACTGAAGAACTCCCATGCCATGCTGGCTTTCTTCTGTTGAGGTTCTTCATCAATTAGATCTTCTCCCTCCACCTCCTCAATGTCCTGCTTTGTCTCCTGTTGCAGCTGATTGCTCTCTGCACCTCATGTTTCCATTTTCTAATTGAAAAATCAAAAAACAGCCAAGCTCTAATCAGAGTACTGCACTGCAAACACACCTGCTCAGAATGATTCCACAATGAATGGAACATTCAAGAAAAGAAATATGGGTGGAGACTTCCTATTAATATAGTTGAAAACAGTTTTATTCATATCACTTTCTTTTCAGGTCATGTGATCTTCGCGGCTACATACGTAATCGCAAACACTGGAAATGGAATTTAAAACTAGGTTTGAATAAGGTAAATATAAAAGTATTACTTTAAAGCTCTGGTTTTTAAGTACCTACTGTCACTCTTAATCTAAAATATGTGTGTATCAATTATTACACTTTTCAAAAGCACGCAATCTTTGCAATTATAAATATGGTTGTGATGACTTAGAAAAATAGATTTCAACATTAGTTTTAAGCTAAATAACTACAACAATGTAACTTTAAACAATACACAAATACGCCTCTACTGTCGAACATACTGCAGCATGGGTAAACAGCCCTCACAACGAAGCTGTCACCCCGCCTGCAATTACAACGCGGTCATTACAACGACCGCGTTGTAACAACGCATACCATTACCCCGTAAGTCGAAACAACGACTTGCGGAGGGGGGAGAAGGTGTTGGATTTAAAAAGAACAAACTATGGTGGAATAACTGCATCAAATGAGACTGATTCACTCGTTGGCAATGATCTTGAAACCCTCATGATCCTACAATCTTTAGAATCATCAGGAAATACCATCAGCAGCAACGATGTACCAGATACTGACATCTGTCTGGCTCATGCTGGAATCATAGAGACCAGCGGCAAAAGTGGATTTAAAAGAAAGTCAAGAACCATTCCACAAACATCGTATGGTGCCATTGATGTATTCAACGATGCCGTCATTTCGGAACTTAAAGACTTGGAGAAAAAAGGGAAAACAAGAAAAAGTTTCAATATTCCCCGTAGCCAATGGCAAGCAACCCAAGCACTTAAAAAGAATGACTCTATAGTGATCAAGCCCTTGGACAAGGGGGTAATATTGTCCTGTTTACCAAGGAACAATATTATATGGAAGCTATGAGCCAACTTGAAGATAAAGAATGTTACCTACCGATCAACAGAACTGAATATGTAAACTGCATAAAAACTTTCCACCAACTTCTGGGAACTTGGAGAGATGAGGGAATGTTAGATACAGATGAGTACAACTTCCTTCTCTGCGAATATCCTGTACTTCCCACTTTCTATCACCTCCCCAAGGTGCATAAAGATGTGAACAGACCACCAGGAAGACCCATTGTCGCCTCAATAAATAGTTTCTTAGAAAATTGTTCTATTTACATAGACTCCTTTTTGGCACCATGGGTGAAGAACTTAAGCTCTTACATCAAAGATACACAGGACTTCCTGAGATTGATAGAAGGGATCACTTGGGAGGATGACATGCTACTTATTACATTGGATATAACTAGTTTGTATACGTGTATTAAGCATGAACAAGGTATAGCTGCGGTAACATTTTTTTTGAACAAACGACCTCTTAAATTTCAGAAACATAATGTTACGCTTATTGAAATGGTAAAATTCTGCCTTGAGAATAACATTTTCATCTTTTCAGGCCAGCTGTACAGACAACAACGCGGGCCCGCGATGGGCACGTGCTTCGCCCCCAGTTATGCAAATCTTTTCGTAGGCTGGTGGGAGAGGCACGTGGCCTGGAGAGAGGTACCCGAGAAATGGTTTGACAATGTTACACTATGGGCCCTCTACAGCGATGACTTGTTCATTGTGTGGAAGGGCAGTCGCTCTTCAGCTGAAGAGTATATAACCTTCCTTAACTCTAATGATCTCAACTTGAAATTCAGCAGACATATCAGTGACACCAGTGTATTCTACCTCGATTTAGAAGTCTACATAGCAGATACCAATATTCTGACTCGATTGTATAGGAAACCTACAGCGGGGAATTCCGTCTTGCATGCCAGGAGTTTCCGACCGAGGAGCATGATTAACAACATCCCCTATGGTGAGCTCCTGTGAATTAAACGCAATTGCACCACGCAGGCAGAGTATCAAAACGCCAAAGATGATGCTCTGAAACGCTTTAGAGCCAGGGGATACTCAAACAATGTCCTCTTCGGGGCTGAGAAAAGGGCAGAAATGATCACCAGATTGGAACTCCTAGTACCCAAAATATCTAATGAGAGACCCATTAGTGACAGGATAGAACCAGTTAGAATTATCACCCGCTATAATGCTAAATCTTCACAGGTAGTTCAAGTCTTTAAAAAGAACTGGTATATTCTCCAGACAGATCATATCCTCAAAGATATCATTCCCAAACAGCCACTGATAACGTATCAACGTTGCAAATCAATAAATGACCATCTGGTATACAGTCACTACAGCTCCGTCCCCCAAAGAAAAGAAAGCGTTACTGGCTTCTTTCCTTGCATGAAATGCAACGCCTGTAAATATAGCCAGAAAGTAACAAGCTATAGTACATCAAAAGTGGGTCAAAATCAGCGAGGGGAATCCATCGACTGTTGAATTGCAACTCAGAGTACACAGTGTATTGCCTGGAATGTCCTTGTCCCAAGCGTTATGTGGGTAGTACCATCCACCCCGCAAATAGACGCATACTCGAACATATGCGAGCAATCTCCAAAAAGGACGCTACATACTAAGTAGCTCATCATTTTGAGAGTACCCATAACAGCAACCGGGATCTTGTCAAATTTGTATTGACCAGATCCCCAAAAATGAGAGAGGCGGGGACAGAGTAAAGAGTTTAAGAGCACTGGAATCCAAATACATTATCGATTTAAATACAGTGGCTCCGATGGGTTTGAATAATGAAGAGGAGTTATGGGTTCACTTAGACTAAACATTACATATTTTCCACTTTAGATCATATGTTATTCCACTCCGTTTGAGTGACATCATGTCTGAATTGCAAATGCAAAGTACAGTTGTCTACTAAGCCCACTCCGGGCATTATAGCTACATACACTCTGAACTTTGCTGTATACATTTATTTATATATGTGTACATTCATCCCTTCCTTGATGTTCTTTAGGTTTCAGTGACTATATTTATGGTTTGCCCATTCAGGGCTATATTACAAGTGAAACAGGAGGCGTATGGAATTACAATGGATTACTAAAACATCATATGTAAAAAGGGTAATAGACCATGATTAATGTCTTGCACACTTGTGTTGTATCAACTTTTCGCAACATTATTAATTTTTGTATTATTCACATTCGCTCCACTAGTTTTCTTTATTGTACAAGGGGATATGGTACTGAACTCAAGGAGTAGTGATCATGAGAAATTATACTATGAAATCATAGTGATCCTTTTGTGGTTGACAGTTCTCATTTGATATGATTATAGGGCGATTACATAATGATGAATGAAAATCCCTTTAAAAAAACATATATAGTGCTTGGTGATGTGCATTTGTTTTCTAATGGAATATGCTGTGAAGATTTGAAGGCTTGTATATAGATTTTTAATGGCATACTGACCAAATGTATATACTAATTATATTGTAGCCCTGAAGAAGTTCCAAGTGAGCAAAACAAGTTGACTTTGGCAACAAGCAAATTTGTGTTTGGATAATGAATTAATGAATAAAGGATTATATGCTTACCTATAATGTGGACCATTGTGAAGTCATTGGATACACCTTTTCACTGAAGACAGTTCATTAACACTCAGATGAGATGTGGTTATTTTGTTTGAAAGTGGACATTACCAGACATTGAATATATTGTGCTGTGCCATGCCCTTATACAAATAGTACTTGGTCATATTTAGCAGTGTTGTAACAAGAGAGTTTCTCATTTAAGAAGGGGATGCAATGGCTGCTCTCCTTTGACTCCTTGCACCTGTGGCATAATTATTTCTCACTTGAGGGTGACAGTGGCATGTACGGTACTTCTAAATTGCCTCTGCCAATATATGTGAATAATTCACGATGAGTGCTGTAGTGTTCATATTTGACTTCTGCTTTAGCAGAATCAACTTTTTCAAGCTGACCATCATCTCTAACCTTAGAAGACTGTGTATTGACTGAACTTATATGTTGGTCTACAGCTACATCTTTGTAAAATTTGCTTTCAAGTTTCAGGTATTGCAGGACTTTCTTAACTTAGTCAATACTTACAAGTTACTGCCAATTTTTGTTGGTAGTAGGGTGACGAGACCCACTAGTGGTTCTTCTACATCTCGATCTACACCTACAATTTAAATATTTTACTTTAAATCCAGCGGCAGATTTACCACCTTTCATTTTTGACATTTCAATAGCTCTGTTTGAAGTAACTTAATGGTGTTTGGCTACAATTGTGCTATGCTTGAAAAGTATGGACACTCCGAATTAGAATATTCCCATAAACATTGAGCTGTTCAAGCTCAGCAGGAATAGGAAAATCCTCTAACTTATTACAAATGCCTCCTGCAGGCAACTTGTTATCATCCAGTTTGGATATGCATTATTTGCATACAATCTGCCTCATACATAAATCAAAACGATCCTCAGCTATTAAATAGACCGCCAGTTTGAACCACTGTGTAAGGTCTGTCTCTTCAGTTTTAGCACAAATATCTATTTTTTTGTTTGCGCTTTATAATTAGTTTCCAGATAACAGATGCATACTTTATATGGGATTTCAGCAGATGTTGTAGCAAACTATTTAATTCCTCAAACTGTCCCACACCTTTTCTGTTGTGATATTGGCATTTAAAATCTGGGCTGCTTCTTCACTTTCCTCACTCTGTTTTTCTGGTCCAAAGTATAACATTTGGATATTGTCTACAATGGTACTCACTTGACAGTGAGTTCCATGCAACAGAGGGGTATATTCACAAGAACATGCGATAACTACCGCAAGAGTAGCGTAACGCAACTTTCAATATCGCAGCCTATCGCGGGAAAATAACCCTGTGTCAACGTGGAATTCACATCAAGGCGGTAGCATGCGATAGTCTGCCGAAACCGCGGACAATGTCCGCGATACAACCACCACGACGGAGATAAAAACACAAACCACAACACCAAAAAACACGCGATGGGCCAAAGCGCGATGAGGAAATCAGCGACAAGCAGCGCCAGGCCTGCAACACACACCTGGCAGGCATCAAAATTCACCATAAAAGTAGAAAAAACACCAACACACAAACTGACCAACACACAAGCACCATGGAGGCAGCAGGCGCAGAGGACCAGCGCAACCCCACAAGCACCCCGGACGACCAGCCTGGGACCTCGGGGACAGGGAAGGGCAAGGACAAGAAGATGAGGAAGACGAAGTTCAGTCCGCAGGCGAACAGGATCATAGTCACGGAGGTGATGGAACACCATCAACAACTCTTCGTCACCTCCAACGTGTCATTGGGCACCAAAACTGGAATATGGCGGGACATAGTCGACAAGGTGAATGCCGTCAGAGAGCACAAGCGGACAATGGACGAGGTCAAGAGGCGATGGAATGACATCAAGCGGAAGACCAAGGAGAAACTCTCCGCCAACCTGAAGGCAGCAACGCAGACCGGAGGTGGGGGCCCAGCGCCACAGCTGGAGCTGGATGACATGGAGGAGCTGGTGTCGACAGTCATCAGTGTGGAGACTGTGGCTGGAGTTGGGGGACCAGACACTGCTCGACAGGACACAACACAACCGCAACAGGGTGAGTGACCACCAGGTACTGGGGGGACGGGTGGAGATGGCCACAATGGCACACATGCACAAGCAAGCAGGGCACAGTGCACACCCACAATCACTCTGGGTCCTTGTCCAGACCCACAGACTGTCACAATGTACAATGCCATGCTGTCTGAATGTCAACCTGTACCATGCGGCTACATACATGTGGACACATTGTAATACACCATGTCCCCTTCACATCGCAGGGGCATCGTCAACACCTCCTGCAGAGCAGTCACAGCCACTCTTCACTGATGACGAGGAGGAGGACAACACCAGCATCGACACCCAAACCATCCAAGACCTCATTGACCTCATCCGCCACTCACCTCCAGGATCAGGGCAGCCCAGCTACATCGATGAGACCCCACCCACCACCCAAACCACCCAGCAGGAGACACCCACAGCCCTGGCACCCTCCCAAGTTCCCCAGGAACAACAAATGGCCTTCCAACGCCGTGTGCTGGAGGGCCAGAGGGAGACGCCGAGCAGGTGCGGGTGGGGTTCGAGCTCATGGCTACCAAACTGAACGCCAACCTTGGGTGTCTATGTCCGCCCCATGGTCTCCAACGAGCCCTGACTGACATCGCTGGAGTCATGACGCGGAGGGAAGAATACCTGTCCGCTCAGAGTGGCCCCAGCGATGCCAGCCGTGAGCTGGCACACATGCGGAGGCTCATGGAGGACATGGTGCGGATGGAGGTGGAAAGGATGGCAGCCACCCCTGCACATCAGCAAAATGTAGCTGGGATCTACCGTGCCCTGCATGTCCTCATCATGGCATTGCTGCCACAAGGCGTGGCGATGATGAATGCTGCTGCCCCCACACCATCCACATCTCCGCCCCCTGGTGTGTCAGTGCCTCCCAGTGTGGCAGACGTATCCACTCCGGCACCTGGTGTGTCACTGCAACACAGTGCGGCCAACAATCCTCCTCCGGCCCCTGATGTGTCAGTGGCACACAGTGCCGCAGCTGGTACTGCAACACCCACAGGTGGGGCAGGGCACACACCAGGGGACGAGGACGTGGATGGGACTGTGGTCAGGAGGGCCAGGCACTAGCATCCATTTCCGCCAGCTTGCCTTTTTCTGCTTGGTGCCGCACATGGCTGCAAGACCTACCACTGACCCCCAATACACTCCGATGCACTCACCTTGGACAGCGACATGGACTGCCACACCCTGTTTGACGACCAATGACACGGCGGACAGGCTGCGGACTGTACCCTTCCTCTTCCGCAGTACAGGTCATCCCCGGATGGACACTGGCTGGCCTTCCACGGGCCCATATTGTGTAGTGTGCCCGGCATTGCCCTGTATCGCTCCAGCTGCATGATTGCACTGGATGTGCAAATAAACATCCAGTGACGCACTGCTGTGTAATGTCTTACGTCATTCATGTATGGATGTGTGGATGAATGTGGGGACAGTGCCTTCCCTTGCGTCAATGATGTGCATCCTGTGGGATGCCAGTCAGAGGGTGCGACATTGCATCTTGTGAACCGGGTCCCGTGAACACTACAACGGGGACACACGCATCAGTCACTTCCTTGTCCGGACATGGAATGGACCACGCCCAGAGCCCACGAGTCATTGTTGCAAGCCCTGCGGTGGTCCGGTGTACGCCAGACCAGACCACTCCGCTAACGCCCGGAGGGGGGGCCCTCATTGCTACCCGTCGCAGCCGTACTCGCTGGTGGTGTGCAGGTCACTGGTCTAGTTGTCAGCATGTCACAGCCACTCCCTGAGGGCAGGTTTTCACACACACCACACCCATCCGGCACAGGCGTCACAGGCCATGTGACTCCGCCAACATAAGGGGCCGACGAAGTCACATTCCCCTCTTCCGGTGGTGACTGGATGACGGACGCTCCACAGTTCTCACTCATGTAGGGCCCATGAGTTGTTCCGCACAGGGTTAGTGGCATCCGAGGCCTTGAGTACGGCACGGGCCTACCACCACGTGGCGCAGACTGGGGTTGCACAGGGTTAGTGGCATCTGAGGCCTTGCGGACGGCACAGTGGCCGGCCATGGGACGGTGACTTTGGGTGCACTGAGTCAGTGGCACCTTGAGCAGCTGAGCAGGTGTGCAGCCTGCGATTGGTGCCGGGTGCACTGGTGTGTCCTATGCCATGGAGTAATCAAGACCCAGCACCAAACGTGAGACCTGGTGGCCTGCGGAGCGGGCCTGCATGATGTGGAGGGTGCCATGTCTGCGGGCCCCGGGCTTGTGGCTTGCAGCGGCACGTGGTGGGACCTCCTGTCTACACACCAGTGGCGGAAGGTAAGCATTGAGGCCTGGGTGTGCATGGGCGGGCATGCTCAGATGGGCGGCGGGAGGGGTTGGGGTGCCTCTGCCTGGGTGTGCATGGGCGGGCAGGCGATGTTGACTTGTGCAAGTGTGTGTACTGTGCCAGTCATGTTTCTGGACTCTGTTTCAGCTGACGGCTCTGACTCAGATGTGTGACCTGGTGTCCTGGTATACATACCAGCACGTGGTTGGAGACACACCGGTGGCACCAGGTGAGCAGTGTGGCCTGGGTGCGCAGGGGCAGCACGTTCTCTCTCTCTCTCTCTCTCTCTCTCTTCCTCTCTCTCTCCTCTTCTCTCTCTCTCTCTCTCTCTCCTCTTCTCTCTCCTCTCCTCTTCTCTCTCTCTCTCTCTCTCTCTCCCTCCCTCTCTTCCTCTCTCTCTCCTTCACTCTCTCTCTGTCCTCTGATGTGAGCAGGACACACCTTCTCATCATGTTTTTTGTCTTACAGGCTGTGACCTACGTATTGTCCCGAGGGGAGCGGCCATGTCTCTTCATTTCATTTCGGTGTTCGTTTTAATAAAGTTCCATTTGTAGCTTCGAAAGTGAATGTGTGCTGCTCATTTCTGTGATGACACATGCATGTCACCAGTTGTGATTGTGCGACATCAAGAGGAATATTTTGTACATGTTTAGGTGTGGCTGATGTGGCATGTCTTTGGTAGGGGGGGGTGCCAGGGAGGGGTGGTCCTGGGGGTGGTGGCGGTGGGTGTCGTGGCCCTCTTGGGTGCCCGGGCTGCATGATGGGTGGCTCCATGGCATCTGTTGCCTTTCCGATGTGGCCCTGGGCTGTGCTCCTTTTTGGTTTGCAGGCTGCCGTCCGACTTTACACCAGGTCAGAGCAGGTGTAGATTTCCTGGTGCTAACGCGCCTTATCGCTTGTTTTGTGTTTTTATCGCCGATGTGGCTGGTCGTTGTGAATGTTGAGGTGTGATGTTGTCTTGGCTTTTGGCACGGGAACGCCTACTCTGCATCTCATTAGCGATATTTGCGGGGGTCCTCTGTGGCGATGTTTTTTGAGGCTGCTATCGCTGGTAAACTGGTGCTGTGGGCTGTTAACACTGGCTTGTGAATGGGGTGGTAAATTTATCATGACTTTGGCTGCAATAAAGCGCCGTTAATTCGGTGATAGCTCCTTGTGAATATGCCCCAGAGTGTTTTTGGAGCTTGTAGATGTAGTGGTGTACTTTTCACCAAGTACAGCTTTTTGACTTGTGTGTTGCACAGACAGCATTCTTATATGGTGGAAAATAGTGTCACAAACCTGCTTTGATAAGCAAGCCAATGAATATCCTAGAAGACTTGACATTTTTCTTAACTGTGTAAGGGTCTAGAGTTTGTAAAAATTTCAGGCCTCATTTTAAAGGAATTAACGCAGCGTGGTGCCGCAAGCCATTTTGCTGTTCCGCACTGCGTTCATTCCGAAGCACAGGGATGTGTCATATCTACAATGATATGACGGATCCCTGTGCTCTCCCCTGGGCTGGTGCACAATTTGCTACCGTGCGCCGACGCAAGGTGCAAGGGCGCCTGCATTGAGGAGAGTGATTGTTTATGTGTATGAAGGTGTCCCTTCCTGCACATACACAATCTGAAATAGCGTTTTGAAACTTCTCTGTGTGCTGCTTAATGCAGCACACATAGAACTTGAAAAATACACTTTTTTTAATGATTGTTTATGTGCAGGAAGGGACACCTTCCTGAACATAAACAATCACATGAGGTGATTTCCTCGTTCTATGTGTGCTGCAGAATGCAGCATGCATAGAAAGAGGAACAAAACGAGGAGAACTTAAAACATTTATCCTCGTTATTCCTCCCTACCCCTCCCCTGTTAAGGCGTAGCATTCTGAAGCATTTCCAGATTTACGATTTCTTGTGAATCTGGAAATGTGGCAGAAGCCATGGGTGTTGCATGGGAACACCCACAGCAACACCCATGGCACGCCTCTTTCACGCAAAGTGTTGGTGTAAAGGGGCCATATTTACAAGGACACGAAATGCCACGCTGGGTGGCTTTACGTGTACTTGTAAAAAATGGAGCAGAGGTTGCGCCGCCGGTGTGTCACAGCACGAACAGCGCAAGGGGCTCGTAAATAAGCCCCTTCATTTTTTACTTTACAATTCCTTTCTGTCCTTTTTTTAGCAAAACCTACATTTTTCAATAGACTCTTGTCTTATGCTGCAAATATTTCTACACTTCCACTCATAGACCAGGACTTGTAGTCACCCCTGACGCATTTAATCCCTTATGTCATCTTCTCTGTCCCAAGGTACTATTTTCCTTTTTTTGTTGGTTACCTTCTTTCATTTCATATGCATATGCATCTAAATTCTCCACAAACACTAAAATATTGTGCTGTAAATAAATTTCTTCATTAAAACATGCCTCATTAATGAATGTGCGTTTCCACTTTCCCTGAAACATTATGTAAAACTTCGATTTGTCAATTTTCAGCTTTATGGGGCACTTATTTTTCAGACAATTTACTAGTCTATCTAAAAATCCCATTCTGTTTAGAACACGTGTGTATGCAGTAGATTTTGTTGAGAGACTGACCTTTCTATTGACACCTGTATACAGAGTGAACACAGTGTGATAAAATATCTATTGAGAGACTGGCTCCTCTGGAAGAACCATTCAGTATAGTGAAATCTGTACATGATGGGGCAGATTTACAAGCCTCTTGCGCCACTTTTGCGTCACTTTTCTCATGTTAAAAGTGACGCAAAAGTGGCGCAAGGGGCTTGTAAATTTGCCCCGATGTTTGTAGAGTCTGGCTCTCTTGTAGTTCCTCTAAACAAGCTCAACTCTATCCAAAGAACAGTTTGCTGAGACATTGGCCTCTGTTATAAGTCCTCTGTAAAGGTTTATGTCTGCCTACAGTAGAGTTTGTGGAGGAACTGACCTCTCTACTAACATTTTCATACAGGAAGAAGGCTGTGAGTAGAAGAATTTAGTGAGAGTTTCATCAGACATTGGGCTCTTTGTTAAGATCTTTATACAGGCTGAAGGCTGTGCATAAATAAAAGAGTTTACTGACAAACTGCTCTCTCTCATAAAAGCCCTGTACAACATGGTGTTTGTGTGTAGTAGATGTTGATAATGGACTGGTCTCTTGCCTAACACTTCTGTACAGGGTGAAGCTGTGGATAGAAGAGTTTAGTTAGAGACAGAGTGAATACAGTGCATAATAGGATTTATTGAGGAAGTGTGCTCTCTGCTAAGAGCTCTGTACAGGGCAAAGCCTTTCCATAGGACAGTTTAGTGACATACTGGCCTCTGATAAGACCTCTGTAAAGCATGATGGCTGTGTGTAGTTAAAATTGTTGAAGGGATGGCCTCTCCTAACAGACAACACACTATATATTACACTGTAAAAGGATAAACACACACAAATGACACCATCTACCTCAGTACATATATTAATCTAAAAAATACATCATCCTACCGTACACAACAGTATCAATATATTATGAAGTATATCATGATGCTGTACTACAAACAACAACAGATAAACTTCATAACGTTACTTATAGTGCCTGCTATGTTAGCTCTGCAAAGCACCAGTTAGTGAAATATCGCTACACCAAATTCATAAAGCCAGTGAATACTCACTATTGAAGACATGCTCTTCTCTATTGAGATGTCTAAACAGGGTGAAAGGTTCAAGGCAGTAGCCACTCTGCTGAAACCTCTGTAGATCGTAAAATCATGGAACCGTTTATTTATACGTTGACCTCACCGAGGAGCCCTCAGATCAGTCAAAGTGGCTCCTCTGCAAACATCTATAAAGGGATGGAAAGCGATAAAAGAGTTTAGTGACACACTGGCCTCTCCGATAAGACTCGTCCACAGCATGATGTGTGTGTCTGTAATAGACTTTGGTGAGGGACTAGCACCTTTGCTAATACTGCTATACTGGGTGAAAACTATGGGGCATATTCTCAAGGACTCATCGCCGATTTATCGGCACTTTAGCCCCGCAAAAGTGGCGATAGATTTATCGCCCTATTCTCAAGCTGGTGCAAACTGCCGATATCACCAGTTTACCAGCGATAGTTGCTGCAAAAAACATCGCCACGGATGAGTGCGACAACTAACGCTAATGATATGCAGAGTAGGCGTTCCCGTGCAAAAACACACGAAAACACCACTTCGCGAGATTCTCAACGACCAGCCAGATCTGCGATGCGACCCAAAAACAGGCAATAAGGCGCGTTAGCAGCAGGGATTTAACACCTGCCTTCTGCTGGTGCTAAGCAGGACGACTACCTGCAGTATGAAAGGGAGCCCAGCCCAGAGCCACATCTGAAGACCCACAGAAGCCATGGAGACAATGAACATGCAGCCCGGAGACCCAAGAGGGCCACAACACCCACCGCCACCACCCCCAGGACCCCCTCCCCCCCGGACTACCACCGAGGCAGCGTAGGACAAGACAGCGGACTTGCCGAAAACAGCATGGCCCCTCAGCCACACAAGTGCAGAATGTGGGGAGAGGTGGGAACCAAGTATGTGTGAAGGATGCAACTCACCCATGAATGTACACAATGCCAAGTGTGGCGGTGATGTGCTGGACAGACCACAGAATGCAGAGCACAGACATGTCCATGTGGACATATACTGCTGGTGTGTGTAGTTTTGTGGACAGTGGACGCAACCATGTCACCTCAGGCAGTGGGGAAGCCCTTGGACATGTAGCTGTGCCGTCCCCCCCTGTAAGCTTAAGTGCAGTGGGCTGGGCCGGCGTATGCCACTCCAGCGTACGAGTGCTGATAAAAAGGCCGGGGCCCTGGGCGTGGTTCTCTTCCGTGATGGGCAACGCGTCTGCCAGGGCAGCGCACCTCACCCTGCCATGAGTCCGCCGCCGTGACCTCCAGACTCCGTGACACAGGCCCCCAGCGCATCCAGCGGCACAGCAACACGGAGTCATGTGTGTGCCGGATACTGCCTTAATCCTACACTGCGGTCAGCAGGTCCCACAATTCAAATCGTGTCACATTTCTGTTAATGGAGGAAACCACTAGCCCCCAGTGCGGCCCGCCCGTATGACGCATCATCGTTGGCTGCACACCCGCTGAGCGCTCCAGTTGCCACTAACTCAGTGCACCACAAGTCATCGCCACGTGGCTGTGGGCCCTCGCTGACCACTGCCTCCGGCCTACACTGCGGTCAGCAGGTCCCCCAAGTCAAACGACGCATCATTGTTGGCTGTGCACCCGCTAAGCGCTCCAGGTGCCACTGACCCTGTGCAACACAAGTCATCACCGCGTGGCTGTGGGCCCTCGCTGACCGCTGCCTCCGGCCTACACTGCGGTCAGCAGGTCCCCCAAGTCAAACGACACATCATCGTTGGCTGTGCACCTGCTGAGCGCTCCAGGTGCCACTGACCCTGTGCAACACATGCCGATGCCACGTGGCAATATTGAGGCAGAATTCAGTAGGCGAAAAACATTGCACCCAGTACAGCCCGCACGGACGGCGCATCGTCGTTGGCTGTGCACCTGCTGAGCGCTCCAGGTGCCACTGACCCTGTGCAACACAAGCCGACGCCATGTGGCAATATTGAGGCAGAATTCAGGAGGCAAAAAACATTGCACCCAGTGCGGCCCGCACGGACGGCGCATCATCGTTGGCTGTGCACCTGCTGAGCGCTCCAGGTGCCACTGACCCTGTGCAACACAAGCCGACGCCACGTGGCAATATTGAGGCAGAAGTCAGTAGGCGAAAAACATTGCACCCAGTGTGGCCCGCACGGACGGCGCATCGTCGTTGGCTGTGCACCTGCTGAGCGCTCCAGGTGCCACTGACCCTGTGCAACACAAGTCGATGCCACGTGGCTGTCTGCCCTTTCTGACCACTGCCTCCGGACTACACTGCGGTCAGCAGGGCTCACAAATCAAATTGAGTCTTGATTCATTCATGGTAGAGTCCAGTAGGCAACAGACATAGCTTCCAGGGCGGGCCGCCCGGACGACGCATCAGCGCAGGCCGCGCACCGGCCGAGTGCTCCAGGTGCCACTAACTCAGTGCACCACAAGTCATCGTCACGTGGCTGTGTGCCCTTTCTGACCGCTGCCTCCGGCCTACACTGCGGTCAGCAGGGCTCACAAACCAAATCCAATCCTGACATGCAAGGACACACCATCATCGCTGGCTGCACAACCGCCACCACTGCCAGGACCACCTCCAACCAACAACTGCCAGAGTCGGAGGAGTCTCATAGCCAGCCTATCTAAGTTGCTCACACCTGTCTTGGATGCCATCATCAGCTTGATACCCTGCTCAGCTCTTCAGGTGCCACTAACTCAGTGCACCACAACACATGGACCCTTCATGATTGAGTTTTGTGCTGTGGACAGCGGACGCAACAATGTCACCTCAGGCAGTGGGGAAGACCTGGGACAATAATGATGAAGATGAGGCAGGTGTACCACACCCCACTGCAGCTGCAGCAGGAATATCCCGAAGGGACCAAATCATTAACAATTCCTTCACATGAGCACGCTCAGCTCTCGTGCCACAACCTCAGTGCACTGCAAGTCATGGACCCTTTATGATTGAATCTGTGTGCGTGATCCGATGATCACTGTTCTAGTTGTTGCCAGCACCAACCACTCCCTGAGGGCTGGCTTACACTCACCCCACACCCATCCAGCACAGGCGTCACTGAACATGTGACCCTGGTAATAAAAAGTGCCGGGCGCACGTGCCCGTAGCCAGTTCAACTATCTATCTAAGTGTGTCCGTGTGGTCAATATGTATGCATGATGGGCCAGGGCCCTACCACGTTACATTGTGCTGTGGACAGCGGATGCAACCATGTCACCTCAGGCAGTGGGTACGACCTTGTACAAGTAGTTTTGTCGTCCCCCCCTGTAAGCGTAAGCAGAGTGGGCTGGGCCGGCGTACGCCAAGCCAGCTTAGGGGTGTGAAGGATTTCCCTGGGGCTCTGGGCGTGGTTCAGTTCTGGCCTGGACAAGGAAGTAACGAATGCGTGTGTCTCTGTTGTAGTGTCGGCGCCACCCAGTCCGCAATCGACAATGTTGCAATGTAGCATGCACCCGGAGGGCGGGCTCGCACGAATGGGGAAATGAAGGAGCGCAAGACCGCTCGGGGTCTTGGCTCATACATGCCAAGTGTTGTGTGTATCTGTATTGCCGCAGCATGAGCCAAATGCCTAGCCTTAATCGCAGTGCAAGTTCAGCCAGGCATGAACTTTCTTGTCTGTGTCCGCCCTATCCTTCCCACAGGCCTACACTCACGTGGCCGCCCACCTCCAACGGCCAACATCACAGTGTCATTGTCAGGCTTGTGGACATGTGCAGACAGGCATGACAATGGTGTGCCGTAGGAGTGCCAGTGATGCAACCGCGCAGCACACACAAGTAAATAGGCTCGGGGGGGGAGGAGCATCTGTGAGGCAACGTTACACACAGTGATGCCGCTCATTTGCCACATGCAAGAAATGTCAAACATGAATCCCAAAGTCGCACACATCCCACCCCACCCCCAACAAGCCACTTCACAGTACCTAAATGCAAGCAGATGAGAAACTAACATTAGGGATGAATGCTCCTTTGTCTGAGCTGTCAGGCGGAAGCAGATCTGCACCTCCGACCTCGGAATTGCATGTGCCCGGCAGCCCCTGACAGATACTATAGCAGCTGATGACGACTCCCACACTACGCACAGCCCAATGAAAGACCAACTTATACACACCCCACACACAGAAGTCCTTGCTCGAAGTTATCTTGCATGGAATGGCATTCACACTTACTCCCACATTAACCCAGGCATACAACCATTGCACACTAAAACAACTAATTGCTCCGAGCTGTGGCATTTCATCCACAGAACTGGTGCAGGTCAGAACAGTGCTGCTTCAACCAGAGCCACTAACGCAATGGCAGACCATCCCGGACACTTGCACAACCCCTGTCACGTGGAACTCTACCGTGCACGTATGCTGCATTTACTGGGGGCACTGCCATTGGTAGTGCTGCAGATCAGTTACCGGCTGAGCTTCCGCCTTGCCAACGTCACCTGCGTGCAGCCTGTGTTGCATTGTCGCTCGCGCATAATCGAGTGGTCCATGGATGTCTGCCTATCCAACAGGAAGGTAGCCGAACTGGATTTTGGCATGTGTGTGCGCCCCCTGTTGGCCCACGACCATGAGTGTCACCGTGACACCCGTCTATGGGATGCCTGGATAATTGGCATACATGCTGGCAGCTGGACCTGGGAGATTGCAGAACTCCTCGTGTGCAGTAAGCAAATTGAGCCGCTCCCCTATTGGGCTGTAGTGCTAAATGGTGAAAGTGGGTGGACGCAGCACATCTGTCCGGACCTGCTAATGGTTAGCCTCGCCGTCCTGTTCGATGAAGTCGACAACGACCTCATGTTGGAAATGATTGCCTACGAAGCTGCACTCGCTTTCATGGACGTGTAACTACATACCTGCAGACACAACAGTTTGGAACACATTGCACATGTCCCGACACCTTGTTGAAACTTGGGGTTCTGGTCACATCTCCCACGACGACAGTGGACATGGCTGCATTTGCCTGGACTCCGAGTACATGAGCGGACAACAACGCGGGTAAACACACAGGCTGTGAATGGTGCAGCACTCCCACGGAGTGGACAGCGGCGCTTGGCAACGTTCCACGTTCTGACATACTGCTGAATTGGTCTGCATGTTGTGGCACTTATCTTGGCCGTACTGACACGCATATGCTAATAAAGTCTACGCACCTTCACTTGTATTCAACTGTGATGAGTGTTGATTTGCATGACAATGTGTGTCTCACTGCCTATCTGGGTCACGGCAATACATGCATTACTACACCATCAGGGATGTGGGGTTGTACTAGTACATTATCATCTCACAGTTTCCTGCTGTGCCACATGCGAATGGCCATTTTCCACACACAAGCGGCAGCAGTTGTGTCCTCTGTTCTGTTGTGCTGGTGTTGCTGTTTGTTCAACATTGTTGTAAATGTTGCGGTGCTCTGGATCTTATGTGTGTGTGCTGCATTGTAGGTGAGTTGCCCTTTCAGCTCTGATTTGGCTGGCCCTTATCCCTTTCAGGCGGTGTGGCTTTCACTTCTGTGCTTATGCAGTGCTGTGATGTTGCAGTCTTGGGTAAATTGGGCTCTTGGTTGGAGTTGTGACTCTTGGCCATGGTTTGTCCGCAGATGTGCTCTACTTAATTGTGCATGTGTGCCATTGTGCCCCTCTACCCCCGTCCCCCCAGTCCCTGGTGGTTACTCACCCTGTTGCTGTTGTGTCGGGTCATGTTGAGCAGTGTCCGGTCCCCCAACTCCTGCCACCGTCTCCCCACTGATGACTGTGGACACCATTTCCTCCATCTCATCCAGCTCCTCCTGTGGCGCTGGACTCCCACCTCCAGTCTGCATTGCTGCCTTCTGGTTGCCTGCGAGTTTCTGCTTGGTCTTGCGCTTCACATCATTCCAGCACCTCTTGACCTCGTCCATTGTCCTCCTCAGCACTCCGACTGCATTCGCCTTGTCGACTGCCATATTGTATTTTTTGTTGCAATGACACAGTGGAGGTGACGTACAGTTGTTGATGGTGTTCTATCACCTCCGTGATCAGGATCCTATTTTCCTGCGGACTGAACCGCGTCTTCCTCTTCTTCTTCTTCTTGCCCTTCCCTGACCCGAGGTCCCAGGCTGGTCCTCCGTGGGGCTTGTGGGGTTCTGGTTGTCCTCTGTGCTTGCTCCGGCTACCTCCATGGTGCTTCGCAGTTGTTTGTTTTGTTTGTGTTGCCGCTTTTATTGTGCTTTTTGCAGCCTGACTTGTGGGACTTGCAGGCCTGGCGCTGCTTCTCGCTGGATTTTGTTTCGCGGTTGGGCACATCGCAACTTTTTTCACTTTCGGGTTGAGATTTTTATCGCCGTCCCGGTAGTGTTATCGCGGACATTTGCAGCGTTATCCGGGTACTATCGCATGTTACCGCCGTGTTGTGAATGCCATATTAACACAGGGTTATTTTCCCGCCATAGACGGCGATATGAAAACTTGCGTTAACCTATTTTGGCGATGTTTATCGCACGTTCTTGAGAATATCCCCCTATGTGTAGAATAGTTTAGTGAGAGACTAAGCCTTTTGCAAACACCTTTCATCAGGGTGAAAGGTGAGCATTATCATGTTTGTTGAGGGACTGGGCTCTCTATTCGGACCTCTGCACAAGCTAAAGCCTGTGGATAAAAGAATTTAGGGGCATATTATCAAGGCGGCGTTAATGAATTATCGCCGCTTTAGCGTCCGTTTTCGGACGAAAAGCGGCGATAATTCTATCGCCTAATTAACAAGGACACGCTAGCGCGTGATTCCTGCATTAGCGTCTGTTTTCTGCACGCCTCCCATCGCATCGCTAATGAGATGCAAAGGGGGCGTGCCTGTGAAAACAACATGGGGAAATATCGCTAACCCAGGTATCGCCATATCAACAACGTGGGTTAGCGATATTTTCAATCGCGTTAAGTATGCCTTAACGCAGGAATTTAACGTCTGCTAAATTCCTGACTAAGGCATACCTAACATGGGGGGTGGATTGTGTGGCTAAGACCACAGGCCCTATCACCAAGGATATCGCCGTTTTCCATGGGACATCGCTGGAAAACCAGCGATGTTCCCTGGAAAACATCGCTATCACTGGAAAATTATCGCCTTTGCGCTAAGCGTTGTTAATACAGCGCTAGCATGGCGATAATTTCCAGCGATAGCCGGCGATAGGATTCCTCGCGCTAACAGCGGCCAGCGATAATTATCGCTGCCGCTTGATAATATGCCTCTTAGTAACACACTGACCTCTCTGATGATTTCACAACAACATGATGTCTGTGTGTAGTAGCATTTGGTAAGAGACTATCCTCTCTGCAAACAACTCTATACAGGATGAAAGATGTGTGTAAAATGGTACAGTCATAGACAAACAGTATCAAAACCTTGAGGGGTCCCTTGCAATCCACTGACAGAAACCCTCACACATTAAATCACTGTAGAAAAACAAATTTTGCAAGAAAATTTATTATATACCTTTTAACTTTGATACAATCTTTGCTGTGAATTGTAAGACAATTTTTAACTATTTCAGGAACACATTTGTACACAGCTCCTAATAGAAAAAAACAGGACTAGGCAGTCTCGGTTAAGATGACAAGTTGCTCGTTACATTATTTAGCCAAGACCATGGTTTGAGTTTGGAGTTCATACATATAATGATTAAAATGAAAGATCAAATCCCATGATGCACTGTAGTGCTGACTAAAGCACCAGGAGTTACTTGCAGTCACCCATGGCATGTGACACCTTGACAGAACTGTGCCAGAAGTAAATGAGTTTTCATTTTTTTGAGAGTGCTAAGAAAAGATGAATTATTGATTTACTTTTTCCTAGCCCATGAAGGCCCATGACCTATTAGCGCCAGTACCACAAAAAAGAAACAAAGCCCTATCTGATATGTGCCTCTGTTTCTCCAAATTGAGCTATTTGGAAATAGCAGCAGTTCTTACTTTAACAAAATCACAGGCTGCAATATGGCATTACCTTCCACAAAAGCAAGTTTATTGTTTCAGCCAAACAAGCCATAACAATGAAAATTCAATTTACAACTCAATTTATCATCAACAATTCAACCGATAAAATACTACGGTGCAATTAATAATCGTTTAAAAACTGCGCAGTTCAGTTAAGATCATCTTAGTTCATATACTAAAAATGTTGCTCCTATTTCTCACACGGATGAGAATGTCTACCACTCTTTCCTTTGATACAATATAAAATGAGTTTAAAAGACAAGCGACCTATTTGCTTGTAAAAAACGTTTTGTCAATGCGCATTCTTTCGACAATAATACCCGTGGCATGACTCCCTGACCCTGGCAACCAAACTAATAAATACTTAGGGGCAGATTTACAAGCCCCTTGCGCCACTTTTGCGCCGCCGTTGCGTCACTTTTGTGACGCAGCGGCGACGTAAACCATGCGCCACGTTGCGCATTATTTACAACATGACGCATCTAGGGAGATGCGTCACGTTGTAAAGCCCTGCGCCACATGAAACCTGCGTCAGGTTTCATGTGGGCGTTCCTCCGCAGGGTGGGCGTTCCGTCGAAGGAATGCCTCGTAAAAGTGACGCAGTGAAATCTACAAGATTTCACTGAGTCACTTTTCCGACGCCGCTGCGACGATCCTTACGCCTGCTTCAAGCAGGCGTAAGGAGTGGCGCACCACGTTAGGTATGGGCGGCCCACGAGCATTGCTGGAGTTGCGTCGCGCTTGCGACACGACTCCAGCAATGCGCCGCCCTTGCGCCACAGGATGCGACACGCATCGGCCTTTCCTTGCGCCACGGTGCGCCGCATTGTAAATGCGGCGCTTCCGTGGTGGTGCAAGGAGAGAATTGCGTGTCGCAACTATTCTGGCGCATCCCTGCTGATTTGCAGGGATGCGCCAGAAGTTGTAAATCTGCCCCCTAATGTATAAATAGTATGTATAAATGCTTGCATGCTAACTTATTCTATGCAACTCCATAAAAAAATTGTCCAACTTGCATATCACCGTTCAAATGTAAGTGTGCGACTCATCTTTGTTTCCATGCTGCGAAGATATAAGATGAAACGGCCACTATGATAGCTCTGTACATCAGTTCTCATACATAGAGCCTCCGCCTCTTTGCAAGTTCTAATAATAGATGTTAGAAAGATTGGTGCAAATAATATCTACGGATGTGATAAGTGAAGTGACACAGCAAAAGAAAATGTGTTAATGTTTCGCAGCCTCCAAGGGGGCAGGGGCACTGCTCCTTTCCATCACATGGTAATTTCAACCATCTTTGAGTCACAAAAGCCACTGGTAGAGTACCTAATCTAAATTTAAGATAAAGGGCTCTTTTACCTGCTGGATAATTGTCATCCAGACAATCAATTAAACCCAATTCTTGATTAAAAGAAAAATAGCGCTTTGATAAGGCACCTAGCTGGCTCATGTTAATTTGTTGTTTGTAGTGCCAATATACTTTTGTTACCACATCAAGGCTATCCTTTGTAATCGTTTCAGGATGAAGCCAATATGTGTTTAAGCCAATTGTATTCAGAACAGCTGAAAAATGAGCAAACCATGGTAGCTTGTAATAATCTTGCTGCTTCATAATATCCTACAATGTGAGTCTTTATGATACCAATTCAGGCTTAGACCATATGCAAACCCAATATCTTAGGGGAGCCAATGCAATATAGTCCTCAATTTTGAATATACCTAAATCTGTCCTTAAAGCCAACATTGCCGTACCAGGCCCCTGTTCTAGCAAATGTCGTATGAAATTATTTTCAGTGATTTGAATTTTGGTGCTTTTCTTCTAACCCCAGACCTCAGTGCCATATGTACAAGCATCCCTTGCTTTCATTTTGTGGGCTAGGACTGCTGATTTCACTTGAATGTTTGCCCAATGAATATGCGAACCTCAATATCCCTCCAGCTTGCTGTGCCAATATGATTGCACTTTTTGATTGCTGTTGCGACCACTTTAGTTTATTAGCCAGTTGAATACCAAGATAATGGTAGGTGGATACTTGTTTCAATGATGTGATAAACCTTAAAAGTGGCTCGCAGTTTTTGTTTTTATTTTAAAATCATATATTTTATTTTATCAACATTAATGGACAATTTCCTTGCTGTACAGAAGGACTCAAAGCCTTCCAATAGACGATGCATTGATATCTCTGTCCTGGCCAACAGTACCACATTGTCCGCAAAGAGCAAAATTGGAATGAAGTCGTTACCTACTTTTGGTACATCCAAATTAAGATTCTTCAGAGCTGCAATGATGTCATTTTGTAGCAGTTAAAAAGTGTCGGGCTAAGACACAGCCCTGTTTGATACCTCGCTCGATTGGTATTTCGGTTGTACATTCCCCTCTTGTGCTTTATCTGATTCTTGTGCTGTTACCAGAATGCAGAGCAATTAAGAGCTTCAAAATGTCATCAGGGATACTCATTCTATTTAAAATGTGCCACAACGTCATGCGATCAACGCTATCAAAGGCTGTTTGAAGGTCCACAAAAACCATGTAGAGTGGAGAATTTTTAAGGCGTATATATTCAGAACAAATTAGATTCAGTCTGAAGTCCTGATCTACCGTACACTGGCCCCTCCTGAACCCAGCTTGATATGGTGTTATCAAATCTGAGTCTTCCAGCCATTGGTGTAAGTGAGATAAAAGTAATTTTCCAAATATTTTGCCCACGCCATCAAGTAAAGAAATCGGCCAATAATTAGTGACAAGATCTCTCTGGCCCTTTTTGTGGATAGGCACGATTATTGATTTCAGCCATGAATGTGGGATTTCTCTTAGGATCCAGATGGTATTAAAGGTTTGGGTTAGAACTGGAGACCAAAGAGTTAACTGGTTGCGAAAGACATCTGATGGAATTTTGTCTGGGCCAGTCGCTTTATGAGGCTTTTGTGCCTTGATTGCTTGCTCAAGTTCCTGTACAGTAAATTGTTGCTTTTGCCCTCTAGTCATAGAATTTGCTGCAGGTGTAAGAAATGTCATAGATGTCTGTTTGCTTTCTGAATTCCATTTCTGCTCTTCACCTCCCTTATTCCCACTGGCGCTATGGTTGTCAAATGTTGATTGTTGACAATGCAATACTGGAGTAGCGGGCCCGGTATGCAAGAACTCATTTTTGTATAGCGTGCTGTAATGCTCTACCCAAATTTGAGGACTAATGTTCAACTCCAGATTCCTCGAAGGACCTTCGCAACCACTTCTGATAATTCCCCAGAATTTCTTCGCATTTCGTGATGATATTGCGTCCAACAAATCTTGCCATAACTTATGTGAATAGTACTTCTTTTTGTATTTTAGAAGCCCCATATATTGTTTCATTTTCTCAAAAAAAAGCTGTTCATTCGCTTTACCCACATATCGGTTCTTTAGGGACAGGGACAATGATTTTTTCAGTTTAGCGCATTCCTCATCATTCCAATCTCTACCATCCTGGGAGATTTTCACAGGGACGCATTTAGTTTGATGCTCTCTTTCCAGGGTTGTTTGTCACAATAACTCCTCAAACTTGTACATTTGAAACTGTTGTTGCTCCACGTTATTCGCCGGTACATCTCATATCATATTGTGTAATGGTATCCATTTTGAACTAGTAGTATGGATATCTGTTTCCTTGCTATCTTGTAGCCTGATAATATTTTTCCTATTTGAATTTAAAATAACAATGTGACTTTTTGAAATTCGGGTAGAATTTGACTCATGGAGGCAAGGTCCCGGGTTTTTCAAAAGCAAAAGCAATGGGTCATGATCACTTTCGAGCCTGCTAGTTACTCCCATGTCGATGATAAGGTGCCAGGCTTCCATATTTATTGCTATATGATCAATGGTGCTTTGTCTGGTGCCAACTTGATATGTAGATTTAGGGGGAGTTGTCTGATTTAGTTCGACCGTTGAGCGGACGTAGACCTTCCTCTACCAGGACCTTAGAAATGAATTCACCTTTCTTTGTTTTCTTACAATGATCTTTCGACGGGAGAGGTATCTCCCAAACTCTACCTTCTTCGATTAACGATTCTTCAAAGAACAGTGGGTGCATCTTTGTGTTAAAGTCCCCACAAATGATTTTGCAGACTGATCTGGAATAGACCGGGCCTCCTCGCATTGCTTCATAGCAATGTATTGATGGTTTTTCTGCGAATGACGTCAAAAGATGTTCCTTAAGGGATCTTCTGCCCTAAGCTCTACTGAGTGGACTCAAGAAGACGCCTCCGCCAGGACAGAACACAGATGTAAATTCTGCCAGTCTGTTACCAAGAACCATCATTGGGTTTATGATGATGTGGGCATAGGGTACAAACGCATTAATAAAGCACATGACACATGGCAGACCTTCTCGTTGCATCTTCTGAGTTGCTTTTTTAATTTTATTCCTTTGCAGCAAAACAGCAAGGTCTTGGGAGCCCCCTCTGAAATTGAACGCGTGGGCCCCCCCCTGCACTGCGGGGACTGGGTGGCCTTCCATTACACCCCTGGAGACAAGGCCCTATGCAAACGGCTCACAACATGGTGACAGCTGTACAAAATAGGATTTGTATAAGAACTCAAATCTCTGCTGAGATCTGTGAGCAGGCTAAAAACTATACATAAATGAGTTTAGTGACACACTGGCCTTTCTGATAACAGTTCCGTACACTATCATGTCTGTTTGTAGTACACTTCATTGAGGAACTAGCCTGCCTCCTCAAAACTTGACACAGAGTGAAAACTGTTCACAGAACATTTCAGAAAGAGACTGGCCACTCTGCATACATCTTACAACAGAATGAAAGTTGTGCATTACATGGTGCATAGAGAATCTGGGTTTTCTGCTAAGACCTGTAAACAGGCTGAAGTCTATATATAGACGAATTTAGTCACACATTGCACTCTGATTAAACCTAATTACAGCATATTGTCTGTGCAAAGTATACTTTCGTAAGGGACTGTACTCTCTGCTAACACCTCTCTACAGAATGAAGGCTGGTTGTTGAAGGCTTTACTTAGACCTGTCCTTCTTCAGAAACCTTTGAACAGGTTAAAAAGCAATCATAATCTAGTTTGTCATGGAACTGGGCTCTCTACGTAGTCTCCTGTACAGCTTAAGTCACTATATAAAGCAATTTATTGGCACACTGGCTACTCTTATAAAACCTCTTTACAACATGTTGGGCCCGATTCACAAAGGCAAACTTACACTTTTGTGTAAGTTTACTACATTTTGGTATTTACAAAGGTTAGACCAAAAGTCAAACTTTACTAGTTTTCAGTATTCTCAAAGGTAAGTTACTACTATAAAGTTTGACTTTTGGTCTAAGTTTACCTTTGTGACTACTGAAAAGTAATAAAGTTAGACTTTTGGTCTAAGTTTGCCTTTGTGAGTACAGAAAAGTAGTAAACTTAAATAAAAGTGTAAGTTTACCTTTGTGAATCGGGCTTGATGTCTGTGTGTACTAAGAGACCAGTCTCTCTCCTAGGATGCCTATGCAGATAGAAGATTGCATAAAATTGTTTGCTTAAGAATTGCGCCTCTAAAAACGCCTTTGAACAATGTGAAAACTGCGCATAATACAACTTCTTAAGAGTCTGGCCTCTTTGCTTGAACCTCTGTAGAGGGGAAAGACTGTGTAAAGAAGAGTTTAGTGACATGCTGGCCTATCTCAGACTGATTTGCATATGGCCATGTCTGAACTGGGGTGGTGGAGTGAGCTAAAGAATGATGATGGATTAAACCCAGATCAGTTGACTGGAGGTGAGTGTTTGATTAGCTCAAGCGCTCCGTCCCTCATCCCCTTTGGTATCGCTTTGTTCGCCCTAAGTTGGCAGGGTATGCCCAGACGTGGGTCCCTTGCTCACTTTGCCACTGGATTCAAGCTAGCTTGGCTGATGACGGCTGAATAGCCAGAAACCGGTCCCAGGATGCTTGTTTCCGGTCAAGGGAAGACATGGCTTGGCAGTTCGGGCTGGAATGTTCCCATGAGGCACAAGGTCAGACTGATTTGCATATGGCCATGTCTGAACTGGGGTGGTGGAGTGAGCTAAAGAATGATGATGGATTAAACCCAGATCAGTTGACTGGGGGTGAGTGTTTGATTAGCTCAAGCGCTCCGTCCATCATCCCCTTTGGTATCGCTTTGTTCGCCCTAAGTTGGCAGGGTTTGCCCAGACGTGGGTCCCTTGCTCACTTTGCCACTGGATTCAAGCTAGCCTGGCTGATGACGGCTGAATAGCCAGAAACCGATCCCAGGATGCTTGTTTCCGGTCCAGGGAAGACATGGCTTGGCAGTTCGGGCTGGACTGTTCCCATGAGGCAGAGGGTCAGACTGATTTGCATATGGCCATGTCTGAACTGGGGTGGTGGAGTGAGCTAAAGAATGATGATGGATTAAACCCAGATCAGTTGACTGGGGGTGAGTGTTTGATTAGCTCAACCGCTCCGTCCATCATCCCCTTTGGTATCACTTTGTTCGCCCCAAGTTGGCAGGGTATGCCCAGACGTGGGTGCCTTGCTCACTTTGCCACTGGATTCAAGCTAGCCTGGCTGATGATGGCTGAATAGCCAGAAACCGGTCCCAGGATGCTTGTTTCCGGTCCAGGGAAGACATGGCTTGGCAGTTCGGGCTGGACTGTTCCCATGAGGCACAGGGTCAGACTGATTTGCATATGGCCATGTCTGAACTGGGGTGGTGGAGTGAGCTAAAGAATGATGATGGATTAAACCCAGATCAGTTGACTGGGGGTGAGTGTTTGATTAGCTCAAGCGCTCCGTCCATCAGCCCCTTTGGTATCGCTTTGTTCACCCTAAGTTGGCAGGGTATGCCCAGACGTGGGTCCCTTGCTCACTTTGCCACTGGATTCAAGCTAGCCTGGCTGATGACGGCTGAATAGCCAGAAACCGGTCCCAGGATGCTTGTTTCCGGTCCAGGGAAAACATGGCTTGGCAGTTCGGGCTGGACTGTTCCCATGAGGCACAGGGTCAGACTGATTTGCATATGGCCATGTCTGAACTGGGGTGGTGGAGTGAGCTAAAGAATGATGATGGATTAAACCCAGATCAGTTGACTGGGGGTGAGTGTTTGATTAGCTCAAGCGCTCCGTCCATCATCCCCTTTGGTATCGCTTTGTTCGCCCTAAGTTGGCAGGGTATGCCCAGACGTGGGTCCCTTGCTCACTTTGCCACTGGATTCAACCTAGCCAGGCTGATGACGGCTGAATGGCCAGAAACCGGTCCCAGGATGCTTGTTTCTGGTCCAGGAAGACATGGCGTGGCAGTTCAGGCTGGACTGTTCCCATGAGGCACAGGGTCAGACTGATTTGCATATGGCCATGTCTGAACTGGGGTGGTGGAGTGAGCTAAAGAATGATGATGTATTAAACCCAGATCAGTTGACTGGGGGTGAGTGTTTAATTAGCTCAAGCGCTCCGTCTATCATCCCCTTTGGTATCGCTTTGTTCGCCCTAAGTTGGCAGGGTATGCCCAGACGTGGGTCCCTTGCTCACTTTGCCACTGTATTCAAGCTAGCCTGGCTGATGACGGCTGAATAGCCAGAAACCGGTCCCAGGATGCTTGTTTCCGGTCCAGGGAAGACATGGCTTGGCAGTTCGGGCTGGACTGTTCCCATGAGGCACAGGGTCAGACTGATTTGCATATGGCCATGTCTGAACTGGGGTGATGGAGTGAGCTAAAGAATGATGATGGATTAAACCCAGATCAGTTGACTGGGGGTGAGTGTTTGATTAGCTCAAGCGCTCCGTCCATCATCCCCTTTGGTATCGCTTTGTTCGCCCTAAGTTGGCAGGGTATGCCCAGACGTGGGTCCCTTGCTCACTTTGCCACTGGATTCAAGCTAGCCTGGCTGATGACGGCTGAATAGCCAGAAACCGGTCCCAGGATGCTTGTTTCCGGTCCAGGGAAGACATGGCTTGGCAGTTCGGGCTGGACTGTTCCCATGAGGCACAGGGTCAGACTGATTTGCATATGGCCATGTCTGAACTGGGGTGGTGGATTGAGCTAAAGAATGATGATGGATTAAACTCAGATCAGTTGACTGGGGGTGAGTGTTTGATTAGCTCAAGCGCTCCGTCCATCATCCCCTTTGGTATCGCTTTGTTCGCCCTAAGTTGGCAGGGTATGCCCAGACGTGGGTGCCTTGCTCACTTTGCCACTGGATTCAAGCTAGCCTGGCTGATGATGGCTGAATAGCCAGAAACCGGTCCCAGGATGCTTGTTTCCGGTCCAGGGAAGACATGGCTTGGCAGTTCGGGCTGGACTGTTCCCATGAGGCACAGGGTCAGACTGATTTGCATATGGCCATGTCTGAACTGGGGTGGTGGAGTGAGCTAAAGAATGATGATGGATTAAACCCAGATCAGTTGACTGGGGGTGAGTGTTTGATTAGCTCAAGCGCTCCGTCCATCAGCCCCTTTGGTATCGCTTTGTTCACCCTAAGTTGGCAGGGTATGCCCAGACGTGGGTCCCTTGCTCACTTTGCCACTGGATTCAAGCTAGCCTGGCTGATGACGGCTGAATAGCCAGAAACCGGTCCCAGGATGCTTGTTTCCGGTCCAGGGAAAACATGGCTTGGCAGTTCGGGCTGGACTGTTCCCATGAGGCACAGGGTCAGACTGATTTGCATATGGCCATGTCTGAACTGGGGTGGTGGAGTGAGCTAAAGAATGATGATGGATTAAACCCAGATCAGTTGACTGGGGGTGAGTGTTTGATTAGCTCAAGCGCTCCGTCCATCATCCCCTTTGGTATCGCTTTGTTCGCCCTAAGTTGGCAGGGTATGCCCAGACGTGGGTCCCTTGCTCACTTTGCCACTGGATTCAACCTAGCCAGGCTGATGACGGCTGAATGGCCAGAAACCGGTCCCAGGATGCTTGTTTCTGGTCCAGGGAAGACATGGCGTGGCAGTTCAGGCTGGACTGTTCCCATGAGGCACAGGGTCAGACTGATTTGCATATGGCCATGTCTGAACTGGGGTGGTGGAGTGAGCTAAAGAATGATGATGTATTAAACCCAGATCAGTTGACTGGGGGTGAGTGTTTAATTAGCTCAAGCGCTCCGTCTATCATCCCCTTTGGTATCGCTTTGTTCGCCCTAAGTTGGCAGGGTATGCCCAGACGTGGGTCCCTTGCTCACTTTGCCACTGTATTCAAGCTAGCCTGGCTGATGACGGCTGAATAGCCAGAAACCGGTCCCAGGATGCTTGTTTCCGGTCCAGGGAAGACATGGCTTGGCAGTTCGGGCTGGACTGTTCCCATGAGGCACAGGGTCAGACTGATTTGCATATGGCCATGTCTGAACTGGGGTGATGGAGTGAGCTAAAGAATGATGATGGATTAAACCCAGATCAGTTGACTGGGGGTGAGTGTTTGATTAGCTCAAGCGCTCCGTCCATCATCCCCTTTGGTATCGCTTTGTTCGCCCTAAGTTGGCAGGGTATGCCCAGACGTGGGTCCCTTGCTCACTTTGCCACTGGATTCAAGCTAGCCTGGCTGATGACGGCTGAATAGCCAGAAACCGGTCCCAGGATGCTTGTTTCCGGTCCAGGGAAGACATGGCTTGGCAGTTCGGGCTGGACTGTTCCCATGAGGCACAGGGTCAGACTGATTTGCATATGGCCATGTCTGAACTGGGGTGGTGGATTGAGCTAAAGAATGATGATGGATTAAACTCAGATCAGTTGACTGGGGGTGAGTGTTTGATTAGCTCAAGCGCTCCGTCCATCATCCCTTTGGTATCGCTTTGTTCGCCCTAAGTTGGCAGGGTATGCCCAGACGTGGGTCCCTTGCTCACTTTGCCACTGGATTCAAGCTAGCCTGGCTGATGACGGCTGAATAGCCAGAAACCGGTCCCAGGATGCTTGTTTCCGGTCCAGGGAAGACATGGCTTGGCAGTTCAGGCTGGACTGTTCTCATGAGGCACAGGGTCAGACTGATTTGCATATGGCCATGTCTGAACTGGGGTGGTGGAGTGAGCTAAAGAATGATGATGGATTAAACCCAGATCAGTTGACTGGGGGTGAGTGTTTGATTAGCTCAAGCGCTCCGTCCATCATCCCCTTTGGTATCGCTTTGTTCGCCCTAAGTTGGCAGGGTATGCCCAGACGTGGGTCCCTTGCTCACTTTGCCACTGGATTCAACCTAGCCAGGCTGATGACGGCTGAATGGCCAGAAACCGGTCCCAGGATGCTTGTTTCTGGTCCAGGGAAGACATGGCGTGGCAGTTCAGGCTGGACTGTTCCCATGAGGCACAGGGTCAGACTGATTTGCATATGGCCATGTCTGAACTGGGGTGGTGGAGTGAGCTAAAGAATGATGATGTATTAAACCCAGATCAGTTGACTGGGGGTGAGTGTTTTATTAGCTCAAGCGCTCCGTCTATCATCCCCTTTGGTATCGCTTTGTTCGCCCTAAGTTGGCAGGGTATGCCCAGACGTGGGTCCCTTGCTCACTTTGCCACTGTATTCAAGCTAGCCTGGCTGATGACGGCTGAATAGCCAGAAACCGGTCCCAGGATGCTTGTTTCCGGTCCAGGGAAGACATGGCTTGGCAGTTCGGGCTGGACTGTTCCCATGAGGCACAGGGTCAGACTGATTTGCATATGGCCATGTCTGAACTGGGGTGATGGAGTGAGCTAAAGAATGATGATGGATTAAACCCAGATCAGTTGACTGGGGGTGAGTGTTTGATTAGCTCAAGCGCTCCGTCCATCATCCCCTTTGGTATCGCTTTGTTCGCCCTAAGTTGGCAGGGTATGCCCAGACGTGGGTCCCTTGCTCACTTTGCCACTGGATTCAAGCTAGCCTGGCTGATGACGGCTGAATAGCCAGAAACCGGTCCCAGGATGCTTGTTTCCGGTCCAGGGAAGACATGGCTTGGCAGTTCGGGCTGGACTGTTCCCATGAGGCACAGGGTCAGACTGATTTGCATATGGCCATGTCTGAACTGGGGTGGTGGATTGAGCTAAAGAATGATGATGGATTAAACTCAGATCAGTTGACTGGGGGTGAGTGTTTGATTAGCTCAAGCGCTCCGTCCATCATCCCCTTTGGTATCGCTTTGTTCGCCCTAAGTTGGCAGGGTATGCCCAGACGTGGGTCCCTTGCTCACTTTGCCACTGGATTCAAGCTAGCCTGGCTGATGACGGCTGAATAGCCAGAAACCGGTCCCAGGATGCTTGTTTCCGGTCCAGGGAAGACATGGCTTGGCAGTTCAGGCTGGACTGTTCCCATGAGGCACAGGGTCAGACTGATTTGCATATGGCCATGTCTGAACTGGGGTGGTGGAGTGAGCTAAAGAATGATGATGGATTAAACCCAGATCAGTTGACTGGGGGTGAGTGTTTGATTAGCTCAAGCGTTCCATCCATCATCCCCTTTGGTATCGCTTTGTTCGCCCTAAGTTGGCAGGGTATGCCCAGACGTGGGTCCCTTGCTCACTTTGCCACTGGATTCAAGCTAGCCTAGCTGATGACGGCTGAATAGCCAGAAACCGGTCCCAGGATGCTTGTTTCCGGTCAAGGGAAGACATGGCTTGGCAGTTCGGGCTGAAATGTTCCCATGAGGCACAGGGTCAGACTGATTTGCATATGGCCATGTCTGAACTGGGGTGGTGGAGTGAGCTAAAGAATGATGATGGATTAAACCCAGATCAGTTGACTGGGGGTGAGTGTTTGATTAGCTCAAGCGCTCCGTCCATCATCCCCTTTGGTATCGCTTTGTTCGCCCTAAGTTGGCAGGGTTTGCCCAGACGTGGGTCCCTTGCTCACTTTGCCACTGGATTCAAGCTAGCCTGGCTGATGACGGCTGAATAGCCAGAAACCGATCCCAGGATGCTTGTTTCCGGTCCAGGGAAGACATGGCTTGGCAGTTCGGGCTGGACTGTTCCCATGAGGCAGAGGGTCAGACTGATTTGCATATGGCCATGTCTGAACTGGGGTGGTGGAGTGAGCTAAAGAATGATGATGGATTAAACCCAGATCAGTTGACTGGGGGTGAGTGTTTGATTAGCTCAACCGCTCCGTCCATCATCCCCTTTGGTATCACTTTGTTCGCCCCAAGTTGGCAGGGTATGCCCAGACGTGGGTGCCTTGCTCACTTTGCCACTGGATTCAAGCTAGCCTGGCTGATGATGGCTGAATAGCCAGAAACCGGTCCCAGGATGCTTGTTTCCGGTCCAGGGAAGACATGGCTTGGCAGTTCGGGCTGGACTGTTCCCATGAGGCACAGGGTCAGACTGATTTGCATATGGCCATGTCTGAACTGGGGTGGTGGAGTGAGCTAAAGAATGATGATGGATTAAACCCAGATCAGTTGACTGGGGGTGAGTGTTTGATTAGCTCAAGCGCTCCGTCCATCAGCCCCTTTGGTATCGCTTTGTTCACCCTACGTTGGCAGGGTATGCCCAGACGTGGGTCCCTTGCTCACTTTGCCACTGGATTCAAGCTAGCCTGGCTGATGACGGCTGAATAGCCAGAAACCGGTCCCAGGATGCTTGTTTCCGGTCCAGGGAAAACATGGCTTGGCAGTTCGGGCTGGACTGTTCCCATGAGGCACAGGGTCAGACTGATTTGCATATGGCCATGTCTGAACTGGGGTGGTGGAGTGAGCTAAAGAATGATGATGGATTAAACCCAGATCAGTTGACTGGGGGTGAGTGTTTGATTAGCTCAAGCGCTCCGTCCATCATCCCCTTTGGTATCGCTTTGTTCGCCCTAAGTTGGCAGGGTATGCCCAGACGTGGGTCCCTTGCTCACTTTGCCACTGGATTCAAGCTAGCCTGGCTGATGACGGCTGAATAGCCAGAAACCGGTCCTAGGATGCTTGTTTCCGGTCCAGGGAAGACATGGCTTTGCAGTTCGGGCTGGACTGTTCCCATGAGGCAGAGGGTCAGACTGATTTGCATATGGCCATGTCTGAACTGGGGTGGTGGAGTGAGCTAAAGAATGATGCTGGATTAAACCCAGATCAGTTGACTGGGGGTGAGTGTTTGATTAGCTCAAGCGCTCCGTCCATCATCCCCTTTGGTATGGCCTATCTCATAAGGTTTCTGTATTGCATAATGTCTGTATGTAGTACAATTCAGGGATGAATTATCCTCTCTGCTAACATCTAAATACAGAGTGAAGGCTGTTTATACAAGGGCTTAGTGAAAGACTGACTCCTCTGTAACAGTAAAAGGTATGTATAATAGTGTTTTTTGTGGGACAGGGCTCTCTATTCATAGGAAATAGTTTACTGACACACTGGCCTTTGTGACAAAAACCCTCTGCAGCATAATGTAAAGTAGACTTTAGTGATGGACTGGCCTCTATCTAAAGTGCTCTACATAAGTTGCACAGTGTGTATACTGAGTAGTCTATCTCATAATGACACTTAGGTATTCGTACAGAGTGACCTGTCTCTAAACAGTTATCCACAATGTAAAATCTATGCATATCACAGACTTTGCATCTCATGGTTTTCCATTGCCTGTAGTAGGGACCATCTTCTCATTTTAAACTCCAGCACAAGGAAATCTGTGTCTGATGCACTTTAAAAGTTAATGTAGCATGCCACTGTACAAGAACTAGTATCTCTGTAACTAACATCAACAAAGAGAGAACACTGTACATAGTAAGGACCTTACAACATAATCTGCCTTCCATATATTACAATACTCGTCTCCCTATAACCACCTGTCAATACAGTAAAGTATCTTCAATTAAGAATCAGTCTCTGATCACTATTGCAAAACCATTTTCAAATATTCAACATTCATCTGTAGTGTACACCAGGAAACAGAATATAATTTTCAATTCACAAAGTAAAAATACATCTAAATTAATTATAGTTCCTACAAGGTCAATTGATATTTGCATAAACACCTACAGAAATTGTATACATACCACTTTAATTCCAACTATCTCTCACATTGCAACAAATCATATTCCTTACCACATCTATGCAACCTAAAAATAACGGTTAGTTCAATATTTGTTCAATATTTATTCCAGCATAAAAATGCCCATATTTTCCCTACAGACAATACATTTTTATACAAGTTTAACCTTTGGACAACTTATTTACAGCCACTTACATTGTTAATATCAACTACGTTAAGCACAATCTTAATACACATACAAGTTTATACTATATTTTTTTTTATAAATATCTAAATTTTTATGATCAATACAATATACTGAAAAAGGTATTATTATATCTTGAATCACCTGTACAAGAAATTATATCTTTAAGGTAGATGAATAAATGTTTTTTTTAATCTCAGCAGAATTAGGATACCTCTGACAATCAGAAGTAGAAGAGTTCACCTCCTTCACCTGCACACCACCAGAGATAAACTCAGCTATCAAAGGTTTTGCACAGGTCATATCTATCAGAAAGCTTCACCTACAGCAGCCAATCAAATTCATGCATTTCTCGGAAATTAAGAGGGAACATCAACCACTGTCTGAACTTATCATAACCTATGTGCACAGCTCCATCAATAGCAAAGTAATCTGTGGCTCAGAAATGTTGGCACATATATTACTTCATAAATCATGACCTCTCCTTACATATAAATAACTCAATTAACACCTTAAAAGTCTAAGGAAAAATTGTGTACCTGTCATACAGTTTTAGATAAACTCAACATACAAAAACATCCAAATACATATTTTTTTTTTAAGTTCATTTCACTCGCACAGGTGTCTCACTGGACTCAGCATGGACCCCTATGTGCTCTCGCCAGAGGCTTGTAGGAGGAACTTGTGAATTTCAAATGGTGAAGCTTCTCAATAACTCTCACAAGCCTTTCATGAGCGAACACGGTGGCTGCGCTGAGTCCCACGAGACACTCGTGGAAGTCATGTCAGTGCAATAACATTTAACTTTTACCTGCATTTTCACACCAGCTGCAAAGTATTTTTGATTTTGCTTTGACTGTGCAAGCATTATGTTGGTAAATGAACTCTTTCCAAATACTCTTTTACAACATAGTGTCTTTATGTACATGTGTTTTTAAGACCAACATACCTTTCTAGAAACATCTCTCTACAAGATGTACAGCAATACGACAGTGATTACATTTACTGTTTCTAAAAATGTGCACTTGTGTGTACATAATCAGTGGACTGTCTATGAATCCAGGTGTAAAAGAGACATAATCTATGTAGTAGGGTATTTGTTGTCTAAAATGGTTCACTACCAATCAAAATTGTCTTCTCATACAAGGTCTACATCAAGAAAAGCTAAGTATTAATAATCAAATAATAAACATACTAAGTTGCATAAAAAAGATTCACTTACAACACTGATGAATCCCTTCCCCAGTACTGTAAGACAGTTTTCTAGGCAACCAAGTCAGACTTCAATTCAAGCATGCCACCTGGTCAAACGTTCACAAGACCTGTCTGATATACAGTAGAGTTAGACACTGTAAACCAATAGCAACCAGCATCACACTTATCACTACTTTTTTTCAATCAGAAATAATGATACAAATTGGAATTACTCACTGCCTAACATACTATTGTACTATGGTATTAACAACCAATCTGAGACCTAATGCTGAAACTTGTATTTTTCTTCTATAGTAAAGGCATTAGTCGAGTATTTATCATTCTGCTCCTGATGGCTCATGTGCTCTGCTCAGTAAATTATCAGGATAGGTTGAGTGTGGATGCAGGCCAAAGCTTTGTCTTCTGGGCTAGAGAGTCTGCCAAGATGTTTGGAACTGACAGGGATCTCAGATTTCCTCAAGTGGACATTACAAGGCAGAAGTGGCATTGATCAAATTAGTTTTTCCAAAGATAGAGAAATCCCGAAACACTGTCAACTAAACAATTGTGATGTTTCTCCCTGACAATGGCATGGGCTCTATATACCATAATAAAATACATTTTGACATGCCAGATCAGTTACATTGTGATGAAGTGCATTTCACAGCAGAAGGGAACGAGATCTTTCCCTAATGACATCAAGGATTGCATCAAGTTCTACATATAGGTGTGCTCTACACAGTATTAACACAACAGCTCTTCTTAGAGCCACCCTACAACCCATTCATTATATTTTTTTCATGTATAATCCTTGTTAAATATAACACTTTTTGGTTCTCCTAAAGCTCACATAAACAACCCAATCACCATTTTAATAATACAACCTCTTTTTTGTAGGAAGTAAGCTGCGCTGTAGGGTGTAGGGAGGGACTGACCTCTCCACACAGACCACTGCCCAGGGTGACAGGTGAGCAATGCATGGTGTGGGGAGGGAGTGGCCTCTTTGCACAGGGTGGCGGGCTTGCATTGTAGGGTGTGGGGAGAGAGTGGCCACTCCACACAGATGACCACACAGGGTGACAGGCATGCACTGTAGAGTGTGCAGATGGAGTGGTTTCTAGGCACAGACCACTCCCCAAGGTGTCGAACATGTGCTTTAAGGTGAGAGGAGGAAGTGGCCTCCCTATACAGACCACTCCCCAGGGGGTCAGGAATGTGCTGTAGTGTGTGGGGAGATAGTGTCCTCTCTGTGCAGACCATTGCCCTGGGCAATGGGTGTGCACAGTTTGGTATGTGGAGGGTATGGCCTCTCTGGACTGACCACTTCCCCGGGCAATGGGCTTGCACTGTGGGGTGTGGGGAGGGAGTGGCCTCTCTAGGCATACCACCCCCACAGGGGTAGGGCATGCATTTCAGGGTGCGGAGAGGCAATGACCTCTCTGCACATACCACTCCCCAGGGCAACAGGCATGCACTGTAAAGTGTGAGGAGGGACTGGCCTTTCCACAAAGACCACTACACAAGGCTACAGGCGTGAGATGTAGGGTGTGGGGAGGGATTTGCATCTTCACACAGACTGCTTCCACGGGAGTGTGTGTGCATTGTAGGGTGTGGGAGGCAATGGTCTCTCCACACACATCACTCTACAGGGCAATGGGTATGCACTGGATGGTGTGTGAAGAACTGGACTCTTCACACAGATCATTCTCTAGTGTGACAGGCATGCACTCTAGGGTATGGAGAGGGAGTGGTCTCTCTTCAGAGACCACTCCCCAGGGTGAAAGGCATAGGTTGAAGGGTGTGGACAGGCACTGGCCTCTCTACAAAGACCACTCCCCAGGGTGACATGTATGCACTGTACAGTGTGGGGAGAGAGGTTCCTCTCCACACAACCCACTCGCCAAGGCAACGGGCATGCACTGTAAGATATGTGGAGAGAGTGGCCTCAACACACAGACCACTCCCCAGGGCAATGGGCATACTTTGTAGGATGTGTGGAAGGAGTTGTCTCAACACACAGAACACTTCCCAAGGCAATAGTCATGCCCTGAAGAGTGTGGGGAGGTAATGACCTCTCCCCACAGACCATTCCCAATGGAGACGAGCACGCAGTAAAGAGCGTGGGGCAGGAGTGGCTCCTCCACACAGACCACTTCTTAGGGAGACAGGGATTGCGCTGTAGTATGTGGGGAGGAAGTTGCCTGTCAAAACACACCTCTACAGGGAGATGGGCATATATGGTAGAGAGTGGGGACAGACAAACCCCAACATAGACCACTCCCTTTGGTGATGAGTGTGTGCTGTAGTGTGTGGGAAGGGAGTTGCCTCTCCGCACAGCCCACTCCCCATGGTGATGAGCATGCACTCAGCAGTGTGGTGAGGGACTGGCCTCTTTGTACAGACCACTCCTCAGGGAGCCTGGTATGCATTGTAGGGTGTGAGGATAGAATGACCTCTCTACACAGTCCACTCCCCAGGGTGTCAGGTGTGGGTGTAGGATGTGGGGAGGCACTGGCCTCTCTGCACATACCTCTCCCCAGGGTGGCACATGTGCATTGTACAGTGTGGGGAAAGAGTGCCCTCTCCACACAGACCACTCCCATGGGTGACAGATGTGTGCTGTAGGGTGTGGGAAAGGAGTGGTCTTGAAACACAGACCATTCTCCATGGTGACAGGCGCACACTGTAGTGTGTGAGGAGGAAGTGGCATCTCTGCGGAGACCACTCCCCAAGGCAAAGAGAGTCTACTGTAGGGTGTGAGGAGGGAATGGCCTTTCTGTCCAGACCAATCCCCAGGGGAACAGGTGTGTGCTGTACAGTGTGGGGAGGAAATGGCCTCTTTGCACAGACCACTCTTCCGGGTGACGAGTGTGCTTTGTGGGGTGTGGAGAGGGACTGGCCTGTCTGCACCGAGAACTCCCCAGGGTGATAGGTGTGTGCTGTACAGTGTGAGGAAGAAGTGCCCTCTCTACACAGACTACTCACCAAGGTTGAGGACATGTGCTTTATGGTGTGGGGAGGCAGTGTCCTTGATGCAAAGACTACTCCCTGGGGTGACAAGCATACACTGTAGGGTGTGGTGAGTGTGTGGCATCTCTGCACACACCAGTCCCCAGGGTCAATAGCATATGTTGTAGGGTGTGGTGAGGGAATGACCTCTCCACACATATCATTCACCAGTGGAACGGGCGTGCACTGTACAGTATGAGGAGGGGCTGGCCTCTCAGCACACACCACTCCTCATGGTGACAGGATTGCATTATAGGGAGTGGGGAGGAGACATACAACTTCCCAAGTTAACGAGTGTAATCTGTCAGCTGTGGGGAGGGACTGGTTTCTTTGTGCCGGCCACTCCCCAGGGTGACGAGCATGAGCTGTAGAATATGGGAAGGATTTCTCTACCCACACACACCTCTTCTCAAGGTGACATGCGTGTGCTGTAGAGTGTGGGGAGGGACACGCCTTTCCAACCAGACCACTCCCTATTGGAATGGGCATGCGCAGTAGGGTGTGGTGATGATGTGGCCTCCCTGCACAGACCACTTCCCAGGATGACAGGTGTCCTCTGTAGGGTCCACTCAAACAATACCATCCCCTCAAGCTGATCTAAGCATATACAAGTGTGTCCACAATTAACTCTAAACATATACTGGACTGAATATCATACTATCCTGCGGAACATTTGCGGGTGCCAATGCAGCTCCCTATGTTCCTGTGAATTCCCTATGGGATTAATAAACACATTTAAAAATCTTAACTTACAATATGGCCAGGTGGGATCCTTGTATGACCCCCCTAAAAGTGCCAGAGGCTGAGGGTACCCCCCAATCTACCCCCTTATATTGTTATTTCTTTCAAAACTCAGAACACGAGGATCAAGTGCTCAAGTCCTGCAATGGTGGGCTCAATAGGTTTCTTCATGTTGCAGGTAGCCATTTGAAGGGTTCGCTCCAGGGGGATTTGTGGAAGCTATTCGCTCCTACAGAAGCGAGATGCACGACAGGTAAAAACAAACCCTTCTGCCAATCAGATTGCTCTATTATTTAAAATTAAGTGTTGTATTACTGCAGCGAGAGTTCCACAAACCCAACCATCCAGATATACTTACATTTTGAACGTTCATTTCTAAAAAAAAATACACCAAAACACAAGCAGCATGCTTTCTGAGTAAAGATCAAGCTTTTTGCCAATTTTGCTTTAATTCCATTCAGCTGATTGTGCTGTAGCACTGTTCAAATATTCCTAAGAAAATTACATGGGGAAATTGCATTTTGGGACTCCCCTTTTTTCTCTGCCCCCACTTTCAAGGAAAGAGCTGAGGTTCATGAACTTTTTTTAACGTGTCATAAAGATTCATCAAACGGCACCAACGTTGTCAGTAAGCCAAAAAATGCTCTTACTATAGTAACTAAGTCCTAACTATAACCACACAGTGGCGACTGCCAATGTGTGGTGGTGGCCACTGTGTAGACATAGTTAGGACCAGCTTTCCATAGTTTTTATTTGCTAATTACTTTGGCACCATTTGACACATCTTCACGAAACTTATCAAAAAAAGTTTCATCTGCCTAGGCTCTTTCTTGGATAATTTCAGGTAATCTGTCAAGAGCGGGCTTAGAAAAAGGGCCCCCAGAATACGTTTTCTCCAGGCAATTTCTTAGAGAACCTTTGGACACAACTGCAGCCAAAACAGCTGGACAAGATTACACTGAATATGGTAGAAAGGTAGCACAGTGCTATCCATGCCGAGCTGTAAAATGACAAAAGCCTTTTACCACATCCATAGTTCTCTGCTTCTATTTTTTGCATAATTTATGCATCACTCTATGCCTGAAAGGGTATTGTTTTGACTTATACTGGGTGCTCCCTTGTGTCTGGACAAAGCTATATCTCTCTGAAGAGCTCTAATTAGAGTGAAACATGTGTCAGGGGTTGCTTTCATTCACTTCGGGTTAGCTTGGTTGGTATTTTGCCATTTCAAAGCTGTAATACTGTGCCTTGAGTGGTAAAATGCTTTTGTCATTTTACAGCACAGCATGGATAGCACTGTGCTAGTCATATGCTTAAAGACTTTGCTGTAGAAATGGCAAAAGACTTTGTCCCTTTCTATCTTGGCGTGGATGGCGCTGTGCTAATCCTATGCTTAAAAACTTTGATAGAAAAGCAGACATTTGAGGTGAGCAGATCTAGAGTGTCGCTGATGTTGAGGGTGCTCTATACAGGAGCTGCTTTCCACCTAAACTTGAGAACTACCTAGATTTCTCTGCTTCTCTTTTTTGCATAATTTATGCATCACTCTATGCCTGAAAGGGTATTGTTTTGACTTATACTGGGTGCTCCCTTGTGTGTGGACAAAGCTATACCTCTCTGAAGAGCTCTAATGAGAGCAAAACACGTGTCAGGGGTTGTGGTTGGGGGTCTGACTCCCTGCATGGATGTGTGAGTGGGTGATTCACTGGGTATATGCCAGGGGTTGTATGGGTGAGTGAGTGTGCATATGGCTGTGTGAGTGTGCATATGGCTGTGTCAGTGAGTGAATGGATGTCTCAGTGGTACATGAGTAACTGCATATGTGAGAGGCAGTATATGTGAGTGTTGGAGTATATGAGTGACTGTATGTGAGAGTGAGAGTGAGTGATTGTGAGAGTGGCTGTATGGATCAGTGTATGCTTTTGTCAGTGATTATATAAGAGAGTAAGTATTTGTTAGTAACTGTATGAATAAGTGAGGTGGTGTGTGTATAACTGTATACGTGAGTAAATGGCAGTGTGATTGACTCTTTGGGTGATTGACATGGTGTATGAGTAACTCTATGAGTGAGTGGTAGTGTTTGAGTGTCTGTATGGGTATATAAGTGGATATATCAGTGGCTGTATTGGTGAGTGACTGGGTGTATGAGTGGCTGTATAGATGAATGAGTGGATATGTGTGTAGACCTATGAATCAGTGAGTGTATATGTACATACTGGTATTGGTGTGCTATGATTTCGAGAATTGAAGTCTGAAATTTGGAGTGGGTGTATGGAAGATTATTTTGGGGTGTGAGTAGGTGCAGCAGAGATAATGTGGATGATGTCATCAGTGATGTCATTTGAGATGTCATCAGTGATGTCACTGATCATTTTATGAGTGATGTAATATGTGATGTCATCAGCAGTGCATTGCGGGGACGCGAGTTATAGTTAGCTCAGCTAACTATGACGGCTAAATTTCACAGGTTTTGTGCAAGTTAAATGTCAGCATAACTATAACGTTCCTGTAACCTGTGGTTTTTTCTGTGAATTTCTAAGGTTTTTTAAATGCTAATTCCTAACTATAATGTCCCCGAAACCTGTGGATTTTTCAGTGAATTTCTAAGGTTTTTTAAATGCTAATTCCTAACTATAACGTTCCTTGAAATCTTTGTTTTTTTCAGTGAATTTCTAAGGTTTTTTTAATTAGTAGAAGCATTTGCAGAGTGGTGGAGAAAGGGAGCTGGGCCTCCAACCAGATCTCAGGAATTCCATTGCGTAGGACTTACAGGAGGTACCAGGAGGGCTTCTTGGCCCCCAAGGTTCGTCAGAGGTAAAGTGGACATCATCCCCCAACCAGTAGTGTGCCAGTAGTACGCCAGGAGGCGCATTTGCAGAGTGGTGGAGAAAGGGGGATGTGGCCTCCGAAGACCTCTTAGCAATCTCACTGTGGGGGATTTACTGGAGGTAACACGAGGGGTAGGTGGCCCCCAAGGACGTCCTTGTGGGCCACCTACCCTTCCTGTTACCTCCAGTAAGTCCCACACAGCAGGATTACTGAGTTCTGATAGCAGGCCACGCCCCCTTTCTCCACCAAACACGCCTCCTGGCACGCTCTTGGTTGGGGGATGAAGTCCCCTTCACTGCTGGGGGTCCTTAGGGCCCAACTAGCCTACCTATTACCTCTTGTAATCCAAATCACAGGTTATTATAAAGAAACAAGTCAGGAGCAGCTGCTTAGCAAGCACATCTTTATATGCTTTGGTGAGTCATTAGACAAACTGGATGTTTCAGGTGCCTGTTCTAAATGCCCTTGCCGTTCCTGAACACCTACACAAGTGGAAAGTATAATATTACCCCTACCATAGGAAAGGTGGGTAAACAGAAAAGCAGAGTGAGAGAAAAGTGCCTTACTGGGCCTCACTCTCAAAATGGTTTATCACTAACTGGGAACTATGTAGGGCAAACTCAAATGAGTGGAATGATTCTTCACTGCACCAGCTGTGAAGAAAACAGGAGGCCATAGGTAAGTATAAGATATACCCAGAGACAAACAAGATAAATGCATGAACAAAGTAAGCTTACTGGCTTTGGCAGTGGATGTGGTAATGACAAGTCCCAAGCAGCTCAGGACACCAGATCGAAGCAGCAGAACACCACAGCAAATCAGCAGAGAGCAGAAGGAGAACAAAGAGAGATGTTACCTGAGGGTTTAAAATACAAGCACACACACAGGAATAATGAGCTAGAGAGAACCTAACATGAGGGAATGGTATGAAGCGCAGAACCATAACAACTAACAACATGTTGTCACGCACAGACTCCATGCTTAATGTTGAAGACATATACATCTTTGCTACACCAAGTGCTTCAGAAGTGTATTATATGCCAGGAAGTGAATGTTTAATGGTATCTGTCAGTTAACAGTCTAGCATTAATCATATCTGTAGTTTCCCACTGTCCCGTTCTCCACAATCTTCAGCCTGGATTAAACCTTCACCTGATTCCCTAACACTGAGGCAAATGAATCCTGACAGTATATCGAATAGAGGCTAATAACTTTTGAGCCTGTTCTTATGTTACAGAGTAATTAGCGGTCACCTGGATCTATGTTGCAAACATTTTTGGGAACTTGTAACATTAACTGAAAAAAATTGTGAGGTAGCAAAGAAAGATCTGGACCAAAGATGGGTATAGATAAAGTTATATTTTGATGATATTCTTGTCTCTTGTAGGAAGGCGAGCATGGCTTTACGTACAGTAGTTGGACTTGTACCATCATAATGCGGCCATTGAGTCCCTTATCATTGAGGTGAGAATTCTTAAAAGACAAGACAATAAGGTGTAGTGCAACAATTCTAATCAATGATCTCAATGCTGCTTCCTCCTCTTGTGCCTGCACACCGGCAACCCTTAACAATGTCTCCACCCCTAGAGCCAACCCTTCTGCACTCAGAGATCAACCCTACCAATGAGTGGTGTCTTCCCTCCCTTCTCAGAATTTTATAAACAGAAGTACATATGAGAAACATGGTTAATGCATAAATGCTGATACTTTATTCCCTGCCCCCTTTTGCCCAAATTAAATGCACCCAATTTTCCACCTAAAATAAAGTGAGATAAGAAACCAAAATTCAATCCCAGTAGATTATTCTTGAGGGGCATATTTATGAAAAAGTATTGCAGTGTAGCGCCGCAATTCACCTTGCTGTGCTGCGCTATGTTACATGGAAAGGGCAGGAATGTGCTGTATTTATCACAATACGGAGCATTGCATTACTCTAGATTTATCAAGCCACTCAGGGCCACGTAAAGTGGCCTTGCGTGGCTTGACAAATTGCTTTTTAGAGTTGCGTCATACATGCTCCATGTTGCGTGGTGCAAAAGTGACGCAACCGTTACATAAATATGGCCCTAAATATAGAGTGCCTAATCGAGTTCAGGCTCAAAGCTTAGTATTTTTGTTTGAATTACCAGCTGTTGTATGATGGATATGAATATAAACTGGTAAAACAGAGAAACATGAGGTTATTCTTAGTTTTCATTGAGGCCAGTAACATTTCCTACTACATACTATTGGAAAGTTTTGCCTAAGCTCAAAGGACCCCCTACCAATATCATCTATTACATGGCAACTCTTGGCCTAAGGGGTCTCTTTATAAGGGTAAAAAAAGAAGACTGCAATGCACCTTTCAGCCTCACCTGGTTTAACAAGATGAGTATCTTTCTCATGTTAAGTGACATATCTCTTATAGCACTAGCAACCATAGAGCACTGAGATAGTTAAAGATTTGTCGTGAGGCCAAAAAAGGTCAATGAATTAGTCAGCCAATGAGAATGCAGGATCTACCAGAAGTGCTCATTCTGGCTCTGAGCCACATCGAGCCATATTATCAGAGGACATTACAATGGGTAAACATGATATCAGTGCTGAAATTAAAGAGGTCTTTCCAGCATGGTGTTCTAGTGGTTGATTGAGAAAGGGAACGCTTTATTGTTTTGAGGCTTTCACTGATTGCTGATGGTACAGTTTTAGATGGTTACTAAGATGATTATCCAGCAGATAGTGATAGAAACAGCAAGCACAGATTAAGCAGGCTCAGAAAAGTAGGCTGAGAAGAATTGACAGCGCTAGAAACTCAGGGACAGACTCACTCTCAGTGTGACTTACTGGATTTGTCACCTGCAAAATAAAGTGGTTTATGACCTCAGGGTCATCGACTGTTGGAGCTGCCAGGGTGATAAGCGAACCTGACCTCATAGAAGAGTGGCTTTGCCACCTTTGTCAGCCTGATAAGTTGTAGGCTGAGTATGGGAGACTGAAGTCAGTGGTGGGATAGTCAGTCAATATAGTCTAAAGCAGTTGTTTCAATAATGCTTAGGAAACAGTATGTGTCCTCTCATTTTGACCTCTGCCTCTCCCATTGCCTTGTTTGGAAAAATTCATGAACACAGTACTCTTGTTGAAAGTCACGTCTCTAGCATCATCTTTGCTGTCAGCAGGCTCTTTCTTTGCACTTTCAACCATTACATGTAGACTGCAGCATGTTTTTCCCATTAATATCTAAAGTCTGAGCAATAGTAAGGCATTGATGGACTGAAGTCCTGAAGAGAAACTCCAGAGAAACACCAGAGCAAGGTCCCAAGCTATCATGAGTGCATGTTTTTTTCATCGACTGGTACTCGGCAATATAAAGCATTACAACAATCAGATCACATTTGGGAAAGACAGCCTTTAAATAGTGAAAAATTAAATGCATAGTATTTCACTATCAGGACATGTAAAATATATCAGCACATGTCCTACCTTTCACATACACTGTGCTGTGCCCCTGGGGCTATCTTGGGCCTACTTTAGAGGTGACTTACATGTCAGAAAAGGGAAGGTTAGGGCCTGGCAAGTAGGTGCACTTGGCAGGTCGACATGGCAGTTAAAACTGCACACAGACACTGCAGTGTCAGTTCTGAGACACCTTAGAAAGGCTACTTGTGTGGGTGGCACAACCAGTGCTGCAGGCTCACTAGTAGCATTTGACTTACGTGCCCTGGGCACACACAGTACACTGTACTAGAGATTTACTTGTAAATCAAATATGCCAATCTTGGAAAACCAATCATAACACAATTTACAGTAGGAGCACTTGCACTTTAGAACTGAATAGCAGTGAAAAAGTGCACAGAGACACTAAACCAGCAAAAATGAAGTCCAGCATACCATCAAAAACAGGAGGTCAGAAAGCAAAAGGACAGGGGAAACACGCCAAATGTTTGCAGGTCTACCAACACGGAATATGGTTGTTAGGTCCTAAGGCCTTGAATAAAAAAGCTTGCTCAAGAGTAAGGTGCAACTCTCCTCCTTCAAAGATACTGTGCTACCACCAATAGTAAACTAGGACTGGAGACCCTCCGCCGTTGAGTAGTAATAATGATAATAGATCACTGAATTCAACCCAGAAAGCAGAAAGGTATTTAAAGACAATAGCATCACCCAAGAGTGGCCGCAATGCCGCAATGCAGTATAACTCATTGATTCACAACAGCTATCTTTCTCTCTTTGCTTCCATCTAGTGTTGAAAAACCTCTACAGTTGTGGTGTACATTAGAATTTGCAGCAAGGCCATTCCAGGATCCCAGTTATCAACAGGTGTGGAATGGGGTAGAGTGCACTTTCACAGTACTGAGACACTGGCCTCTCTGATCAAGGCCTTCTTTCTCTGATCTGATGTTTGCTGTCATCCTCCATACCGTACAATTTACCATGACCACCATTACCGCATTTCTTAGAAACTAAGGTAGGAATGTCAATGTGATTAGTTAGGAGGGTCTGGAAAGAGGTAGATACAAGTGGGAACAGGAGTACCAGCAGCCTGAGACCCCGAATCCCTAACAATTTCAAAGAGAGAAAAATATAATCTACATCCCAAAGCACCCACATTCAAGGACAGTGAATAACTTTGCTTTATTTTTTAAGTGACCAGGTCTTAGCATCAGTGAGGTAGTAGCATGGGACGTCACTCTCCCAAACAAGTCATACTTCCGGGATAGAGACTGAAATTATACTTTTTAATGTCACAACTAATTTTAGCTCTTATCATTTATGTTGTCACTCGTGATGTAATGTGTGACATCATCTGTTATAGGTAGATGTACCACATCCTCTGTACAGCTGACTGTTAGCAACTGGCAACACATTTTTCTAATTTTTTGTAAAGAATGATTCTTACACTTTACTATCTAGGCCAATAACGCCACATATTCTAAAACATATTTCCACAATAAAAACAGGAAACGTTTTGAAATCCTTTGAAAATACGTGTAACAGAGCGAATTTGAAAAGCTCTGCCATACTTGTTCGGCATTTTTATGATTGTTTATTTAAAACACAATTTTAGAATATTTGATTGAATTGTTAGAAAAAAAGCATTTTGAAAAATGGAATGTATAAATATATCTCAGAAGATAACTTACACTGCAAGCTATAGTTTATCTCTTCCTACAGTAGTATTCAGCATTCCCCACAGTGCCTGCTCATGATTAAAATGCTTCCTTTCATTTCCAGTCACAGTCATTCTGCATTCTTTGCTTCATTGTGCTGCTGCACTAATTGGTCATCACAAAGATGAATTACTGACACCACCGTATGCTAACTAATGAGACCTATATCTCTTCATTAAATCTAATAAAGTTGTTTACAGTTGTCATTTCCACTTTCCAAGGTAATGTAAAAGCATTATCAAGCAGCACCTGGAATTTAAAGGAGAACACTTTCAGAAAATAACCTCTGTGTAGGAGTCACACAACAGTCTGCAGGTTTCGGTATACCTCAGTAGAATACGCAAGAATGCAAGTTTATTGTAGCAGTTTGATTTGTCACAGAAGGCTTTCTGTTGTGCAGTATATACGTATTATGTTTGGTACCCCAAAATGTATAGCCACGGTTGGCGGAATGTATTACACAATTCAGCCTAATACTATCAATTATTACATCCCTCGGTAAATAATAACATCCATGTTCTTGGCCGTGATGGAGGCATGAGTGAGAGTATGATTTTAAAAACTGAGGGGGATATTCTCAAGAACGTGTGATAATTATCGCAAAATAAGCTTAACGCAACTTTGCACATCGCAGTCCATCGCGGGAAAATAATGCCGTGTTAACGTTGCATTCACAACACAGCGGTACCATGCGATAGTCTCACGCTAACGCGCAAAATGTCCGCGAAAACATTAACGGGACGGCGATGAAAACCCAAACCAGAACGCGAAAAAAGTTGGGATGGGCCCAACCGCGATAAGACAATCAGCGAAAAGCAGTGCCAGGCCTGCAATTCACACACGTCAGGCGGGAAAAACCACTACAAAAGCACCAAAAAATAACACAAACAAAAAACAAACAACAGCGACGCACAATGGAGGCAGCCGGAGCAGTGACAGAGGACGGCCAGAACCCCACAAGCCCCCCGGGAGGAGCAGGCTGGTACCTCGGGGACAGGGAAGGGCAAGGAAAAGAAGAAGAGGAAGTCACGGTTCAGTCCGCAGGAAAACAGGATCCTGATCACGGAGGTGGTAGAACACCATCAACATCTGTTCGTCACCTCCACTGTGTCATTGGCAACAAGAAATGGAATATGGCAGTCCATCGTGGACAAGGTGAATGCAGTCGGAGGGTTGTATGATGGAACAACTACCACTTGAACAACTACAGTCTAAACAACTACTCCTTAACCACTACTTAGTCTAAACCACTACAGTTTTAGCTACAACTATTGTTTTACAACTACTATGCCTTTACCACGATTGCCTTTACCCCATTAATGTATCTATTTTACAGGTAAGTATAAACCTATATATATATATACATGTATGTATGTGTTATGGGTTTGTATGTACCTGTAAAACACTTACATTTCGTGGTAAAGGCATGCATGCTAAAGACATGTTTTGTAAAATTAATGTTGGTAAGTATTAACACTATATACACACACACACCCCTATACTCACTATTAATGTTATAAAATCCCTTTCCACCCCAAAACCTACACCCACCCCAAACCCTATGAATTCCCTTTCCACCCCAAACCCCCACACCCACCCTAAAAATACCCTTGCTACCCATAACCCACACCCACCCTAAAATTACCCTTGCCACCTAAAAACCCATACCCACCCTAAAATGACCCTTGCCACCCAAAATCCCATACCCACCCTAAACCATAAAATGACCCTTGCCACCCAAAAACCATACCCACCTTAAACCCTAAAAATACCCTTGCCACCCAAAAACCCATCCCCACCCTAAACCCTAAAAATACCCTTGCCACCCAAAAACCCATACCCACTCTAAACCCTAAAAATACCCTTGAAAATCCATACTCACCCTAAACCCTTAAAAATACACTTGCAAATATATATATATATATATATATATATATATATATATATATATATATATATATATATATATCACGTAATACTTACCAAAATACTTACATTTGAAAGTTTTTTTTTTTTTACTACGAGTATGCCTTTACCTTTAATGCATTTACAACAAAATTCAAACACGTTTTCACATAATAAACACTATTTCCCTAAACTTATTTTGTTAAAAAAAAAAACCACTTCATCCACTCTACAAAACCATATAAAATGCGCCCATCCACCATTTTATCAATAGTAATACATCTGTCATATACAATCCAAGAGTGCCATCTACTGGCCAGAGGTAGTTGTAAATGCATTAGTGGTTAAAAGACTCGTGATTCAGGTTGAGGTCGTTGTTAAGGAGTCGTGGTTCAGGTCCTTCGTTGTCAATGAGTCGATGTAAAGGCTGTTTCCCCAGTCGGAGTGCGGAGGAGGACAATGGACGAGGTCAAGAGGCGCTGGAATGATGTGAAGTGCAAGACCAAGCAGAAACTCGCCAACAACCAGAAGGCAGTAATGCAGACTGGAGGTGGGAGTCCAGCGCCACAGGAGGAGCTGGATGAGATGGAGGAAATGGTGTCCACAGTCATCAGTGGGGAGACGGTGGCAGGAGTCGAGGGACCGGACACTGCTCAACATGACCCGACACAACAGCAACAGGGTGAGTAACGACCAGGGACTGGGGGGACAGGGTGAGATGGGCACAATGGCACACATGCACAATGGAGTATAGCACACTGCACACCCACAATGACTCTGGATCATGTCCCTGAACCCCTTGGCACACTGCAGCACACATAGCAACTGCACGTAGGCCCCCGTCGACTATGTGCCCGGAGGAGTCCCTCCCACACATCACTCATCTCACTACCAACCCATGCACATGTGCTGAACCCAGCAAAGCTGCGGGTCCATGAGCCACACTGACAATGCAAGTGACTCCGCATGACGATTAGCATGGCTGCAGTCCGATCACCATGACATGGTGCACTCCACCACACTATGGTGGCGGAGTGTGGACCACATCCGTAAAGGAGCAGGTCACACTCTGACACATCCACCTGCACAGACAACCCCTGACGTCAACTACACATCTGTGGACAAACCATGCCCCAGAGTCCCAACTGCCACCAAGACCCAAATCCACCCTAGTCTGCAACATCTCAGCACTATATGGGCACAGATGTCAAAGGCACACCCCCTGTAAGGGACAAGGGGCAGCCAAATCAGAGCTGCAGGGGCGACCCAACCAAAATGCAGCACACACACATGACATTCAGAGCACATCAGCATTGACAACAATGTGGTACAGACTGCAACACGTTAACAACAGGACAGAGGACACCACAGGTGCTGCCTGTGTGTAGAAACTTGCCAATCACATTTGGCATAGCAGGGAAATGTGAGATGTCAATGTACAGGCACAAACACATATCCGTGATGTTGTCGAAATGTCCACTGTCCCGCATCAAATAGGCAGCACCTCCTGGTCAGCCACAATGTACATTGCCATGCAGTCTGTATGTGAACTTGTACAATGCGTCAACACACATATGAACACAATGTAATACTGCATCTCCCGTTCACATTGCAGAGGGAGCATCAACACCTCCTGCAGAGCAGCCCCACCAACTCTTCACCGATGACGGGGAGGACACCTCCGACATCGACACTGAAGCCCTCCAAGACCTCATCGACTGCCTCAACACCCCATCTCCAGGAGCAGGGCAGCCCAGCTGCATCGAGGCGATCCCACCCCCTGCACAGACCACACAGCAGGACGCACCTACCACCCCAGCCGTCTCCCAGGACCCCCACGAACAACACATGGCCTTCTAACGCCGTGTGTTGGAGGCCTAGGAGAAGATGGCCGATAAGGTGCGGGTGGGGTTCGACCTCATAGCAGCCAAACTTGATGCCATACATGGGTGTCTAATTCCCATCAGGGACCACATACAGTCCCTGACGGACACCCACAGTCCGCTCCATGCTCTCCAACGATCAATGGCTGACATCGCTGGAGTCATGATACTGAGACAAGAACAACTGTCCAGTCAGAGTCGCTCCAGCGATGTCAGCCGGGAGTTGGGACAGATGCGGGGGCACATGGAGAACATGGAGCGGATGACGGCAGAAAGAATGGCTGGCATGGCTGCACACCAGCGAGTTGTGGCTGGGACCTTCCATGCCCTGCAGCACATCGCCATGGCATTGCTGCCTCAAGGCCAAGCGCAGATGAATGCTGCTTCTACCTCCACAACTCCGCCCCCTGATGTGTCAGTGCCTCGCAGTGCGGCAGGCAATCCACCTCTGGCCCCTGATGTGTCAGTGGCACACAGTGCGGCCGACATACCACCACCACCCACGTGTGAGGCACATGTGACATCAGAGGACGAAGATGCAGGTGAAGCAACCTTACTGGTACGGAGGAGGCAGTAGCATTCATCTCCGCCATATGGCCTGTTCCTGCTTGGTCCTGCCCTTTGCATCATCAACTTCCACTGTCCCCCGATGCACTCTGCGACACTCACCTTGGACCTCGACATGGACTGCCACATTCTGTTTGGTTGCCAATGACACAGCTATCAGACTGCGGACTGCACTCTACCTCTTCCGTGGTACTTGTCATTCCCTGAAGGACTCTGGCTGGCCCTCCACGGGCTGAATGTGTGTAGTGGGGTTTACATGGCCCTGTACTGCTCCAGCTGCACCACTCCATTGGATGTGAATAAAACATTCTGATTCGCACAGATGTGTCATGTCTTTGATCATTCAAGTATGAAAGTATGGATGAATGTAGGGTCAGTGATTCCCCCTTACGTCCATGTTGCTCATGTCATGGGACTTGCGTCACAGGGTGCAACATTGTCGATTGCGGGCTGTGTGGCGCAGACACAGTAACAGAGACACACTCATCAGTTGGTTTCCTGTGCAGCCCAGATATGAACCACGCCCAGATGCAAGGGTTATTTATTCACACCCCTACGCTGGCCTGGCGTACGCCGAGCCAGCCCACTCGGCTTACGTATAAAGGGGGGACGATGACGCAATGTGTCCCAGTTCTTCCCCAATGCCTGAGGTGACATGGCTGCGTCCGCCTGCCATATGACGAGGCTCAATCAGATAGGGTCCCATGACTTGCGTTGCACAGAGTCGGTGGCACTGGTTACACTGTGGCCGGCACGGGCCTACCGCCACGGGACGGTGACTTTCTGTGCACTGAGGTAGGGGCACCTAAAGTGCTGAGCGGGTGTGCAGCCTGCGATGATGACGTGTGCACTGATATGGTCTCTGCCATTGCAATATCAAGACCCAGAATCAAGTGTGCGACCTGGTGGACCGCAGTGTAGGCCTGAGCCAGTGGGCAGCGCGGGCCTACCGCCACATGGCATTGCCTCGCGGTTCACAGAGTTAGTGGCACCTATGAAGCTGAGCGGGTGTGCAGCCTCCGATGATGACGTGTGCACTGATATGATCTCTGCCATTGCAAAATCAAGACCCAGAATCAAGTGTGCGACCTGGTGGCCCGCGGTGCGTGGCTGCATGATGTGGAGGCTGCCAGGGTCGCGGGCCCCGACTTGGAGTTTGCACCGGCACGTGGTGGGCCCTCTTGGAGACACGCCAGTGGCAGAAGGTGAGCAGTGAGGCCTGTGTGTGCATGGGCGGGCAATACCCGCTGGGCAGTGGGAGGGGCTGGGGTGCAGCAGCCTGTTTGCACAGGGGCGGCCAAGCGATGTTGCTGTGTGCAATGATATGTACTCTGCCATCATTAGCTGTGGACTCTGTTTCAGATGAGGGACCTGGTGGACTGCAGTGTATACCGGCACCTGGTTGGAGACACACCGGTGGCAGCAGGTGATCTGTGAGGCCTGGGTGCGCAGTGTTGGCACTGTCTCTCCCTGTCCCTCTCTTCCTTTCACTGTCTCTCTCTCTCTCCCTCTCTTTCTCTATCTTTCCCTCTCTCACTCTCCCTCTCTTTCTTTCACTGTCTCTCTCTCCCTCTGTTGCTCTCTCTCTCCTTCTCCCTCTCTCCCCCTTTCTCTCTCTCCCTCTCTTTCACTCTCTCTCTCTCTCTACATTTCTTACTCTCTCTCTCTGTCCCTTGTTGGGCGCATGACGCACCTTCTTATCTTCAATTTTGTCTTGCAGGTTTTGACTGGCAGATTGTCCAGAGGAGACCCGCCATGACTCTTCCACTTATTGGTGTTGAGTTAAATTTGAATAAAATAATTATTTTTGGAATTCTAAGATGTATGAATGTTTTTCCATTTTCTGGCCACACATGAATGTTAATTGTTGTACTTGTGCGACATCAGGCGAATTGTTGTGTTCATGAATTTGTAAGGTAGATGTGAGATATCTTTGTCCGGGGGGGGTCTGGGAGGGGTGGGGGGCCTGGGTGTGGTGGCGGTGGGTGTTGTGGCCCTCTTGGGGCTCCGAGCTGCATGATCAGTGGCTCCATGGCATCTGTCGTTCTTCAGGTGTGGCTCTGGGCTGGGCTCCCTTTCATGGTGCAGGTTGTCATTCGACTTAACACCAGGTAGGAGCAGGTGTTAAATCCCTGCTGCTAACGCGCCTTATCGCATGTTTTTGATTCTTATCGCCGATCTGGCTGGTCGTTGAGAATGTTGCGCAGTGGTGTTTCCGCGGCTTTTTGCACGGGAACGCCTGCTCTGCATCTCATTAGCGTTAGTTGCCGGTGTCATCCGTGACGATGTTTTTTGCGGCTGCTATCGCAGGTAAACTGGTGATATCGGCTGTTAGCACCTGCTTGTGAATGGTGCAATGCATTTATCGCCACTTTGGCTGCGATAAAGTGCCACTAACTCGGCAATAAGTCCTTGAGAATATGCCCCTGATTTTCTATCACTGGATGCGAAATTTGACCACAAGTTGAAAAATTACATATTTTATATGGACTAATTATTGAGATGGATTTTTTACTGTGCCCCCTGGATTGAACACCCAGAAGTACAACCATGAATGTGGTATACACCGAAGCAGATCTTTTAGTTCACCCTAACCATGCCTTCTACTGCACGAGGTTAGACCAAGGGAAATCATCTGAACATGAGCTAGTAAAATATAGTTAATTATAGACCGGTACCAGTGAATAAAGGGGGTGTGTTTAACCGAGGAGCCCTAAAGTAGATCAAATAGACAACAAGATTGACCCAGACATTACATCGGCCCTTGCTTTTAACAGCTATGGAGGGGTAGAACTGTCATGTAGGAGACAAACACAACATGACCTGACCTGCCTCAACCTCCAGTTCCATGTTACTCCTGTGTCCTTCAACCACCCCCATCAATCTCTGGCCATCAATCCCTCTGCCATCACCAAAAAAAAGGAAAACCTTTAATACTACCTCTCCACACCACACCTAGATTTACCTTCCCCTCAAATACTGGAAACAAAGGTACCTGCTGTTATTCCATCTACCATCACCTCCCTCACAATTTAAAAATGCCCTTACCACCTAAGTTAAAAGAGGTGACCTGTCACCCACCAACACCACACCACTCTCTCTTCAATCCACCCTGCCCTAACCCAAATATATAAAAATACCACAAGTACTCCTTCCCCCAACTCCCACCACTCTCTGTGCCTCACAACTCCTTCTGCCAAAGCTATGTTCTGTGCTTTTCATTGAAGCACAGAACCTTTGATGCACTGAAAATCTCAGGGCCCAGTCATTATGGCTCAAATTCCTTCACGATATAGCAACACTAGGAAAAAACTCGTGTTCCTATTGTTACTACATCAGAGCATTAAATACAAAGTATTTGAATCTTGTATTCAGCTACTCACTCTGTGAGCCTTACACAACAGTTAGATGCATGCTCGTTTGAGGAGGACCTGAGCTTCAACTGTGCAATGTGAGGTTACACTCACAGAGGTCTCTGAGAAACATATTTAGCAAAGAACTACAAGGGGTCTACAAGGTCGACTTACCTACCTGAACAATTTAAGGTGTAAGTCGGCATAAATGCAGATAAAGCTTAGAATCGAGGTTAAGCAAGCACTGATAGACATTGCCAACACGTGTAGCCATGCTTTGTCACTATAAAGGTTTAAGTTGAACAGGCTAATGCGAAAATGTGTCAGCCACAGAGTTCTGTTAATAACCAAGTGCTACAGAATGCAAACTGATGTGAATACACGGCACCCACAAAAACTAACACCTTGGTTGTTGGTTTTTACCTGGTGCTGCATTACCATTTCCTTCAGAGTCTTGTTTCTCGGAATGAGGGATAACAAACAATGCATGTTTTCCCTGTTCCAAGAAGCAAAACTCGGAATATTTGTGGTTTTCCCTGAACCAATTTTACTGCTAAAACCACTATGTGTGCTAATTACTGGAAAAAAATCCTCTAAGTTACAGTTTGGACACAAAGTCTTATTTCTGCGCAAATTATTGATATGTGCAGCTCAGAATGAGCAATCTAGTGTGAACATATGATCAAATCAAGTCCGTATGGTGCATTTGAGAAGAGGTGCACTATCATGGAAGAAATCGGGATCTCCTACCCCTGTCAGAAATCGGATCTAGACATTTGCATGCCAAACATGGAAGACACTGTTTATCATAGTGGTAGTATCCTGTTGTGACCGGTGTCCAACTATGTCTGCTGGGTATTGAGTGCATGAGGCAGTGTGTGCAGAATGGAGTTCAGCTAGAAGTATAGAATGTGGAAAGCAAGGTGTGTGATCGTCAGCTCAAGAGGAGATTAGTTTTTTAAGTTCAAGTAAGGTTTATTGAAGAATTAAAGTTATTACATAAACCATTTTCGTACAAGCAATTATTTAACAATATAACAATATCTGAAAGCATGAAGGAATACTTGAGTGTTGTTGATATATAAAAACCTTCACGACATTAAAGTGTAACGTGGAATATAATTTGAATACATTCATAGGTCCAGAAGCAATACACATAGCTACATATGTCCATATATAAAATTAAAAGAGGATACTATAGGTATTGATAGAGTATTTAGAATTGTATACAAATAAATATTAGGAAGTCAGGGAGGCTTGGAGACTTCTTGCATCGAAGGCTCAGGGGAGGTAGCGTTTTTGCTGATGTGTTTAGAAAGTCTGTAAGTGGGGACCAGAGGTGTAACCTTTTCATAGCTAGGGAGATAGGGTGGACTAGAGCTGTATCTAGGCGGTGATTGTGACAAACTGCGTACCACCACGCTAAATAGGACAATTTGGAAGAGTCTTTCCAATTTTTTGAAATCTGTTGAAACGCTACAGCCAGTAACAGGTCGGTGAGTTTGAGTTGGGAGTGACTTTTGTCCCATTCCGGTGATAAACTACCTAGGAAAATGTTAGTGAGGGATAAGGGCACTGTGGTATGAAAAATGATATTAATTTGGTGCCAGACTTTTTCCCAAAACCCAAAGACATGTGTGCATGTAAATAGCATGTGTTTAAGGTCTGCTTCACTTTGAGAGCATGACCAGCATGCGTTGGGGTTTGTGCTATGTATCTTATTAAGAAACATTGGAGTGAAAAACAATCGATTGTAAAGAAAGAAAAGTGTTTGTGTAGTGCTAGCAGCTCTAGAAGATTTCCTGAGTTTTGACCAGATTTTGTTCCACAGAGTCACAGGCCAATTTGTTTTAAGATCGGATTCCCATGCGAGTTCTAGTTTGGTTTTCTGTCTGTTCTCAGGAGGTTCCATTAGATGAGAATAAATGCTCGAGGCTTTGGGGTTTATGATTAGAAGATGATTCCATGGGAAGAGAGGTTGAGATTGTGTAGAGGGCAAGGTTTGAAGTTTGGCATATGCCTCAATTAATACCTTCTGCAAGATCAAAAATTTTGATTTAAAGGAGAAGGGTAGCTGATATAAAGTTTGTATTTGTGTGAATGGAATGGGTGTGCCCAGATCAAAAAATTGGTGTACCCAAAGTAGACCTTTGCTCCTCCAAATCTTCCAGTGTATAGGTTTCCCTTTGATAAGGATGTGTTTATTGTGCCAAATTGTGGAATTAAGAAAAGAATCTGAGTTGTGTGTAATTAAATGGGGTGCGATAGACAATAATTTACATGATTGTTTAAGTATGGGAGTCGAAAGTTTTTGTGGTTTTCGGGTAAAGGAAAGATATTCCTGGAATGAGAAAGGGGTTAAAAAGGAAAGCTCGAGATCAACCCAAAGAGGCCTATTTTCGGATTGAGTATTGATCCAGTGTGATAATTGTCTGAGTTGGAAAGCTTTGTGGTAATTAGAGAAGTGAGGGAAGTTAACTCCACCTTCGGATTTTGGTCTTGTTAATTTATGTAATGCCATTCTTGGTTTTTTACCATTCCATAAAAACGAGGTGAGAGTGGAATTGATTCTTTTAAAGGAATTGGATGGAATGGAAATTGGTGTGTTAGAGAGAATATATAGAATTAAAGGTGTCAACATCATCTTAATGGTGTCTAAACGACCCCACCAAGATAGATGTAAAGGATGCCATCTTGTAGTTAGTGCTTTAAGTTTGTCAAGACATTTATCTATATTTAGAGAGATGGATGTTTTAATAGAGGACGAGAACCAGATGCCTAGATATTTTATATGTTTAGAATTCCAGGTAAAGTTAGAGATCTTAAAATCATCTTTGAAGGTATATTTAGTTAGAGGTAGTATCTCGCACTTCCCTTTGTTTAATTTATACCCTGACACTAGACCATAATCTTCCACTTCCCCCATGAAGGCTGTGAGTGAAGACTGGGGTTGGGAGAGAAAGACTAAAATATCATCAGCATATGCTGCTAATTTAATTTGTCGGGGGTCTGAAACAAAGCCAGTGATAGATTGATTTTGGCGAATTTTTGACAGGAATGGCTCTAGAGCTAAATTAAAAAGAAAAGGTGATAAGGGACAGCCTTGACGAACTCCCTTTTGAGATTAAAGTAGGGAGAGATAAGACCATTGGCTGAGATCGCAGCCTTAGGTTCTGAGTAAAGTAGGGCAATTAGGGATATCATTCTTGGTCCGAAACCGAACCACTTAAGAGCATGGAATATAAATGGCCAATAAACCCGATCAAAAGCTTTCTCTGCGTCTAATGCAATTGCTGCTAGTGAATCGGGGTAATGTGATGATTTGGAGATAATGTCGAAGAATAGACGTGTGTTATCGGTGATATTGCGACCTTTGACGAAACCTGATTGTTCCTTGCCAAGTATTAGGGGGAGATGTGGTTCTAGTCTTAAAGCTAAAGCTTTGGAGAATATTTTATAGTCCACATTGACTAAGGAAATGGGTCTATAATTTTTGCAAAAGCGTGAGTCTTTATCGGTTTTCAATAATAGACAGATCAAAGCTTCAGAGAAAGAACCAGTGGATTTATTTGAGGCTATGAAGGAAGAAACAAGAGTGTGTAAATGTGAGAGTAATAAATGAGCAAAGTGTAGAAAAAATTCCACTGTAAATCCATCAGGGCCAGGGGCTTTGTCTTTTTTGAGGGTCTGTAGAGCATTGAATAATTCTGTTTGTGTGAGATCAGATTCCAGTGATGATAGATCCAGTTGGGGATTGATATGTTTTTGAATAGTGGAAAAGTATCGGGAGATATCTGTATCGGAAGGTGTCTTTTCTGGTGTATAAAGGGATTTGTAGAAATGAACAAATTCTTGAAGAATGTCAGGGTCCTTGAGTTTTGGTATTTGATTATCATCTATAATGGAGCCGATATGAAGTTTTTGTTGTTTAATTTTTAAATAGTTAGCTAAGAGTTTGCCCGATTTATTCTGGCCTCCATAATACTTTGCAGAGGATTTTAATAGATATAAGGAAGCTTGTTTGGTAGTCGCTTCATTAAATGCTATCTTCGCATTAATGAGGTCTTTAAGAGAATCTTTTGACTTAGAAGTATGAAAAGAGTGTTCCAACTTTTTGATTTTATCAAGAAGAGTATTATGGGATTTGCGGAAATCTTTTCGTTTGTTTGATACAAATCTAATAATGAAGTCCCTAGCAGTGGCTTTAAAGGCATCCCATATAGTATGAAAGGATAGATCTTCCGTTAGATTAATAGAGAAGAACTCTTGAGAGAAGGAAACAAAAGATGAATTAAACTTATGGTCTAGAAGTAAAGAGTTATTAAAACGCCATTTTTTCGTTGATGTGGAATGATTCAAAAGGTCTAGTTGAATCGAAACAGGTGCATGATCTGAAATAAGTATGGGACCTATATCAGCAGAGCGTAAGGATTGGGCAACGTTTCGAGAAAGAAATATGTGGTCAATTCGGGATTGAGTCTGGTGTGGGTGGGAAAAGAAGGAGTATTCTCTTGTGGATGGGTTGCAAAGGCGCCATGAGTCTAATAAATTTCTTTGTTTAATAGTCTGTATGAAAGCTTTATGTGCCGCATTTGAGTGAAAGTGAGAACCAGAGTTTCTATCAAGAAACGGATCCATCACTTGATTACAGTCGCCTGCGAGGATGAAATTATCTGTCGGGTATTTGAGTAGTAATTGAGAGATGCGTGTCCAAAAGCTTGCATTGCCATTAGTAGGAGCATAAATGTTGAGTAGGGATAGTGAGGACGTCCCTAACAATAAATTTGTGAAAATCCATCTACCTTCAGTGTCCGCCTCCTGAGAAACAAGCTGCGCCTTCAATGCCTTGTGACAGAGAGTTATAACCCCATTCCTCTTCCCGTCTCCTGGCGAGAAAAAACCTCACCAACCCAATTTCTTTGAAGCTTCAGTGACTCGCTTTCAGTAAGGTGAGTCTCTTGCAAAAATGCGATATTGGCGTCTAACTTTGATAAGTGGGACAGGACTCTCTGTCTTTTTATAGGGGAATTCAAGCCTCTGACATTCCATGAGATAAATTTTAGAGACATGTATCAATTAGAAGAATTAAGGACATAAGTGGACCATTAAAAGTATGTGCGTTAAAAATAACTTTTCCAAAAAAATCAACAGTAATCGAAAAATAAAAGCTTTGAAGAACATTTGTAATATGTACGAAGTTAATAGATGTGAAAACCAATGTGAGAAGAAAGAAAGAATAAAATAGAGGAAGAGAAAGAGATAAAGATAAAGGACACAATGTAGGAAGGAGTGATGGATATAAGAGAATTGTGTACAAAGGTAGTATATATATACGTGAAATACAGAAGGATATAAGGAAGGAGGGAAGCAATGTGCAAATAAAAAACTGGGAACAGGAAGGGTAAAGAGATAAAAATAATGTGAATACAGTGAGAAAAGATACAAGTAAAGAGAACATACCTACATAGAACTCAAAACAATGAGTGGGGTGGGGAGGGGGTGAGGCCACATGGAACGATGGGACGTCCAGACTTCACGAAATGAGGCGGGGAAGACTTCAGGATGAAACAACATATATGACGTACGGATTGGACAGACTGAGGCGGAACCTGTAAAAGGAAGATATAGTTAACATTATCAGATTATACTGTAAGATATTATAATAGAGGAAGGCAAATTGCAGACTATTAACCTAAAGTTTAAAAGTATATACTAAAACGTGCCAACCAAAACAACTTTATGTAACCTGGGTTGCATATTTAAATAGAGAAGCAAAAAGAATATAAAGGGAGAGCATTAGTAGAGGAAGCTGCCTAGAGACCAACCATCCAACAACTTTTCAATTGAACTGAGTACTCATGGTGTCCATTCGATTTGAAGAATGAATATTAAGAAAACTTTTAACTTGGTTGGGTCTTCATATACTGTGGTGTTATTGTTGAAGGTAACTTTGAAGATGCAGGGATGAAACAGACCAAAACGAGCTCCAATGGAACGAAGCGCTGGTCTCATTGCGAGGAACTCTCTGCGTCGATCTGCTGTGGGTTTAGCATAGTCTTGTGAGAAGAATAGTTGGTGTCCTGAGAGGGAGATCCGTTTCATGAGCCTGGCTGCTTTTAGAACTTTGAGAAGATCTGTGAACTCCAAAAAGTACAGGATAAATCCTCTCGGTTTCTTTATGCTGGAAGAAGCTGAGTGCGTCGGACCGAGACGGTGTGCGCGTTGAATGTTGAGAGTCGTGCCTTCAGGTAGATTAAGCATTGTTGGTAAAACTCTTTGGAAAAAGGAGATTGCGTCTGGCCCTTCTGAACCTTCCACTATGCCGTAGATGTGGAGGTTATTCCTCCTGTTCCTGTTTTCAAGGTTTTCAACCTGTTTCTGCAAAGCTGTGACTTGAGAATGAAGAACTTCTGTCTTGGCGTATGATGAGTTCAGCATCTCAACATTATGCTCCACCTTGATAACTCTTTCCTCTAGTTTCTCCCAACCATCTGTGAGGAATTGTATTTTGGTGTTAGTTTCTTCAACAAATGGTCTTAAGGCTCGGATCTCCTCCAAAAGTAGATCCATGGAGACCAATGAGGCCTGCTTTGGCGGTGAGGGGGATCTTTTTTCAGTCTTTTAGAGGTTGCTTTAATAACTACTGAAGAGGCTGCAGTAGGAGGTGGAGACGCCATTTTAGGTGAGGAGATTTGAGATATTCCCGTTGTGGAAAATGAAGCAGTTTGATGTTTTAGGCCAGAGATGTGTGTTAGAAATAACACTGACGAAAATTTTTAAACCGTGCTCTCACAGATATTGTAATTCAATAGCGCAACTGATTATGCCATTAATATCATTTGAAAGAAGAAAAATATGAGTTGAATAGCATATAAATTGTGGCATCCATCGAACAATTGAATAAAGATATTGAGATAGTACATATGTTACTGAGTATTAATTGAAGGAAATTGAGGTAAGCCACGTTCTACATGTAAAGTCATTTAAATTCCAGAGAAAAAAGTAGAGACGAAAACAGTATGAAGAAAGTTGTGAAGTGAGAGTCAATCAAACATAAGGTGAATATTGAGCTGGAAGGATTTAGATATTGCCCATCAAATCGTACCCTAAGAGGATTTCAGCATAGCATGCTAATACGCTGTAGATTGACCATGGACACAGCTCAGAACAGTTCAGCCTCCGTGTATTTTAATGCATACTCCATGACCTGCTTTGTAACGTGGACACGAATGACTGTCCCTCACCTCAGAAGCCGGTGCATAAGCTGTCCCCGTGCAACACAATGGGGCTCGAGCATGCAGCAAAACAAAGCATGAAAGGCATGAAAGGCACGAAATGAGGCGTCTGTAAAAGACTTTGTTACCTCAGAATTGTCTCACAATGCCGCTTTCCGTGTAGAAACTTGGGGCATCAGGAAAAAGGGCCGCGCGTTACATGCGCGCGTACCTCAGGTCGCGAGTGTTCACAAAATGGCGGCCGACGCCTCTGTCCGGCTTCAGGAGAGAAGAGCGCCACAGCTTCAATTCTCCGTCGAGAAACTCCGCAATTCACCTCCGCGGGTGCAGCAACAGCTCCGACATCTGCTCGGAGAAGATAGGGAGCGTACGCCGTGTATTAGCCTAGGTAAATCCCGTCGTCATAACGCCGTCACTCGCCCGGTCCGGAAGACGCTGCCATCTTCCTTGGGCGCAAGCCACGCCCCCCCCAAGAGGAGATTAGTTGACAGCTCCATTTGTGCAGAGTTGCTGTGCTGTTCTTGGTACTACTACTCGTGATTAAACCAGTATTCCCTCCTCTCCATGTTCTGAGTAGTTCCTGCAATAGTTGGACCCAGCTCCTAAAGTCATGATTTGAAAAAATGAAAGAAGTCAATAGGGGTTGAGTGGCAGAGTTGAGGAAAATATTGACAAAGTAATTTGGACAAACACTCAGCAATGTGAAAGGAATGCAGGTGTAGTTGGATCTCTGAAGGCCATTTTACATTCTGAAAAGTCTGCTTGGACCCAATAGCACCAAAGGCTAAAGTAGAGGTTGTACAGCACTAATCTCCCAGACCATCAGTTATTCTAGGAGGAAGAGAGGGATTTACTGGAATACAGGATACTTCCTCACTATTTTTACACTCATCACATAAAGGTATCATATAACCTCACCTATTCAGTCACTCTCTCATTGAATTTGCTTTCGAAACCGACGACCCTGCAGTGTTTTTTGTTTGACTCTTGTGCATCCTATTGGTGTCATGCTTCATATTTGGGTCTCATCCTCGCCCCTATAATCCAGGATGGGCTCAGCCGTTTTCCAAGCAGCTTCTTAACCACATCACAATAGACACACATAATGATATTTTAAATTCATGCATGCATAGATTATCTAAAACATTTTAAGGAAATCACTTCTCAATAAGCATTTACTTAGTTTGTTGCAGGAGTTGCTAGGTATCCCTCTTTTGCTCAACCTCTTCACACCTTTCTGACTTCCAACCAGACCACCTCAATATAGGTATAATAGAGCATACATTCATACATGAGGCATTTATGAAAACACTTTTGGTATCCTTAAGGTCTGCTTTACATTTCTTGACTGCATGGGGAGTGGATGCTAATGTACTCACCAGAAGTTGTGTGCAAGATTATTGTAACCTGTTGAGTGTTGCACAACATGACCGTGCAATGGAACTTATACTCAGAACAAAGCCCTGAACTACGGGGCCATACATGTTTCCATGGCTGAGATTCACATCAGATGTCAGGGCTGGCAGGTGTGTGATCAAAGAATGGCCTCATTTTCAACTGAGCTGCTCGTTGGTGCATCTCTGTGATTGAACAGTATGCATTCAATGATAGATAAACAATGGGTTCTAATCAGCCACATATACCATTCTGAGACAACACTGCTGGGCTTCCTTGATAGGCTCCGTCTGTGTGCCCTGCTGCTGCCCCTGATTGTGCTCGTTTTTCCTTTCTGTGCCCCCTTGCTGCCCCTGATTGTGCTCGTTTTTCCTTTCTGTGCCCCCCTTGCTGCCCCTGATTGTGCTCGTTTTTCCTTTCTGTGCCCCCTTGCTGCCCCTGATTGTGCTCGTTTTTTCCTTTCTGTGCCCCCCTTGCTGCCCCTGATTGTGCTCGTTTTTCCTTTCTGTGCCCCCTTGCTGCTCCTGATTGTGCTCGTTTTTCCTTTCTGTGCCCCCCTTGCTGCCCCTGATTGTGCTCGTTTTTTCCTTTCTGTGCCCCCTTGCTGCCCCTGATTGTGCTCGTTTTTCCTTTCTGTGCCCCCCTTGCTGCCCCTGATTGTGCTCATTTTTTCCTTTCTGTGCCCCTTGCTGCCCCTGATTGTGCTCGTTTTTCCTTTCTGTGCCCCCTTGCTGCCCCTGATTGTGCTCGTTTTTTCCTTTCTGTGCCCCCTTGCTGCCCCTGATTGTGCTCGCTTTTTCCTTTTCTGTGCCCCCTTGATGCCCTGATTGTGCTCGTTTTCCCTTCTGTGCCTGTTTCCCGCCGCTGCGCCTGCGGCCCCGCCCCTCACTGCCCATTCGCTGCCCCATTCCCTGCTCCTCCCTCCCACCTCCCCATTTATGGCGGCCGCTGCGTGGTGAAGAGAGCGACCCCTGACCTTGACTGTTAGGTCGCTCCCCCACCACACAGCTCCGTCTGTGTGCCCTGCTGCTGCCCCTGATTGTGCTCGCTTTTCCTTTCTGTGCCCCCCTTGCTGCCCCTGATTGTGCCCGTTTTTCCTTTCTGTGCCCCCCTTGCTGCCCCTGATTGTGCTCGTTTTTTCCTTTCTGTGCCCCCTTGCTGCCCCTGATTGTGCTCGTTTTTCCTTTCTGTGCCCGCCTTGCTGCCCCTGATTGTGCTCGTTTTTTCCTTTCTGTGCCCTCTTGCTGCCCCTGATTGTGCTCGTTTTTCCTTTTCTGTGCCTCCTTGATGCCCTGATTGTGCTCGTTTTCCCTTCTGTGCCTGTTTCCCGCCGCTGCGCCTGCGGCCCCGCCCCTCACTGCCCATTCGCTGCCCCATTCCCTGCTCCTCCCTCCCACCTCCCCATTTATGGCAGCCGCTGCGTGGTGAAGAGAGCGACCCCTGACCTTGACTGGTAGGTCGCTCCCCCACCACACAGCTCCGTCTGTGTGCCCTGCTGCTGCCCCTGATTGTGCTCGCTTTTCCTTTCTGTGCCCCCTTGCTGCCCCTGATTGTGCTCGTTTTTCCTTTCTGTGCCCCCTTGCTGCCCCTGATTGTGCTCGTTTTTCCTTTCTGTGCCCCCCATTGCTGCCCCTGATTGTGCTCGTTTTTTCCTTTCTGTGCCCCCTTGCTGCCCCTGATTGTGCTCGTTTTTCCTTTCTGTGCCCCCCTTGCTGCCCCTGATTGTGCTCGTTTTTCCTTTCTGTGCCCCCTTGCTGCCCCTGATTGTGCTCGTTTTTCCTTTTCTGTGCCCCCTTGATGCCCTGATTGTGCTCGTTTTCCCTTCTGTGCCTGTTTCCCGCCGCTGCGCCCCTGCGGCCCCGCCCCCTCACTGCCCATTCGCTGCCCCATTCCCTGCTCCTCCCTCCCACCTCCCCATTTATGGCGGCCGCTGCGTGGTGAAGAGAGCGACCCCTGACCTTGACTGGTAGGTCGCTCCCCCACCACACAGCTCTGTCTGTGTGCCCTGCTGCTGCCCCTGATTATGCTCGTTTTTCTTTTCTGTGCCCCCTTGCTGCCCCTGATTGTGCTCGTTTTTCCTTTCTGTGCCCCCCTTGCTGCCCCTGATTGTGCTCGTTTTTCCTTTCTGTGCCCCCCCTTGCTGCCCCTGATTGTGCTCGTTTTTTCCTTTCTGTGCCCCCTTGCTGCCCCTGATTGTGCTCGTTTTTCCTTTCTGTGCCCCCCTTGCTGCCCCTGATTGTGCTCGTTTTTTCCTTTCTGTGCCCCCTTGCTGCCCCTGATTGTGCTCGTTTTTCCTTTCTGTGCCCCCCCTTGCTGCCCCTGATTGTGCTCGTTTTTTCCTTTCTGTGCCCCCTTGCTGCCCCTGATTGTGCTCGTTTTTTCCTTTTCTGTGCCCCCTTGATGCCCTGATTGTGCTCGTTTTCCCTTCTGTGCCTGTTTCCCGCCGCTGCGCCCCTGCGGCCCCGCCCCCTCACTGCCCATTCGCTGCCCCATTCCCTGCTCCTCCCTCCCACCTCCCCATTTATGGCGGCCGCTGCGTGGTGAAGAGAGCGACCCCTGACCTTGACTGGTAGGTCGCTCCCCCACCACACAGCTCCGTCTGTGTGCCCTGCTGCTGCCCCTGATTGTGCTCGTTTTTCCTTTCTGTGCCCCCCTTGCTGCCCCTGATTGTGCCCGTTTTTCCTTTCTGTGCCCCCCCTTGCTGCCCCTGATTGTGCTTGTTTTTTCCTTTCTGTGCCCCCTTGCTGCCCCTGATTGTGCTCGTTTTTCCTTTCTGTGCCCCCCTTGCTGCCCCTGATTGTGCTCGTTTTTCCTTTCTGTGCCCTCTTGCTGCCCCTGATTGTGCTCGTTTTTCCTTTTCTGTGCCCCCTTGATGCCCTGATTGTGCTCGTTTTCCCTTCTGTGCCTGTTTCCCGCCGCTGCGCCCTGTGGCCCCGCCCCCTCACTGCCCATTCGCTGCCCCATTCCCTGCTCCTCCCTCCCACCTCCCCATTTATGGCGGCCGCTGCGTGGTGAAGAGAGCGACCCCTGACCTTGACTGGTAGGTCGCTCCCCCACCACACAGCTCCGTCTGTGTGCCCTGCTGCTGCCCCTGATTGTGCTCGCTTTTCCTTTCTGTGCCCCCTTGCTGCCCCTGATTGTGCTCGTTTTTCCTTTCTGTGCCCCCTTGCTGCCCCTGATTGTGCTCGTTTTTCCTTTCTGTGCCCCCCTTGCTGCCCCTGATTGTGCTCGTTTTTTCCTTTCTGTGCCCCCTTGCTGCCCCTGATTGTGCTCGTTTTCCTTTCTATGCCCCCCTTGCTGCCCCTGATTGTGCTCGTTTTTCCTTTCTGTGCCCCCTTGCTGCCCCTGATTGTGCTCGTTTTTCCTTTTCTGTGCCCCCTTGATGCCCTGATTGTGCTCGTTTTCCCTTCTGTGCCTGTTTCCCGCCGCTGCGCCCTGCGGCCCCGCCCCTCACTGCCCATTCGCTGCCCCATTCCCTGCTCCTCCCTCCCACCTCCCCATTTATGGTGGCCGCTGCGCGGCCGCGCCACTGGCGCGCCTTAGGCAAGCCCGTCTGCACCCGTCCGCGCCGTGACCGCGCCCAGCGCCAGACCCCCTGGTCTGGGCATCCCCCGCGCCCGCCACATCAACAGACGCCGATACGACGCCAGCACCCTCCACGCACTCAACCCCGGAAAAGATCACGCCTGCTACCAGGCCACCCCGAAGCGCACCCAAGGGCCCTTCACCTGCCGGAACTGCAGCTTCACCAGCACCCGCCCCGCCAAACCACCGCCCAGGAAAGAACCCAGCTACCTCAGATGCATCCTCCTCAACACCCGCTCCGCCCGCAAACACGCCATCGAACTCTGGGACCTTCTCGACTCAACCTCCCCAGACGTCGCATTCCTGACGGAGACCTGGCTGAATCCCGCTACAGCCCCCGACATCGCCATTGCCATCCCGGACGGATACAAGATCACCCGCAGGGACCGCACCAACGGAGTCGGAGGAGGCATCGCCATCGTCCACAGGAACACCCTCAGAGTCTCAACCAACACCTACGACACCCTCAGCACCGCCGAACACATGCACTTCCAGATCCACACCGATCCCAACACCACCCTTAGAGGAACCCTCATCTACAGACCCCCGGACCCCGACCACAGTTCAGCGATTCCATCGCTGACTTCGTCAGCACACACGCCATCGCCTCCACGGACTACATCCTCCTCGGGGACCTGAACTTCCACCTCGAGAACAACAAGGACACCAACTCCACCACCCTGATCGACAACCTCGCCACCCTCGGACTCAGACAGCTCGTGACTACACCCACCCACGCCGCCGGCCACACGCTAGACTCCATCTTTTCCGCAAGCCCACACGTCTCCTTCAACCACACCTCCGAACCCCACTGGACTGACCACCACTGCATCCACTTCACCTACAGGAAGCCCACCACGCACCACCGCACCGAACAAATGCCTCGCCGCTGCTGGAGCAGAGTCACGGAAGACCAGCTAACCACAACCCTCGCCCTGAGCCCACCCGCCGAACCCTCCGACCCCGACACCGCCGCCCGCAACCTCAGACAGTGGATCGACGACTGCGCCAACACCCTCGCCCCGCTCAAGAATCCGCCCAACAGCCACACCAGCAAGAAAGCCACCTGGTTCACCGAAGACCTCCAGGCCTCCAAACGAACACATGCCGAAAACTGGAGAAGATCTGGCTCCACGAACGGACAGCGGACAGCTACGCCGCCCACAAGAGCGCCACCCGCAGTCACCATCACCTCATCAGATCCGCCAAAAGGGCCTCACTCAAAGACCGCCTAGACAACAACGCACACAACAGCAAAGAGCTCTTCAACATCGTGAAGGAACTCTCCAACCCCAGCTCCAACACCAACGACATCCAGCCGTCGCGAGACCTGTGCGACTCACTGGCCACCTTCTTCCACCGCAAAATCGCCGACATCCACGACAGCTTCAACACCACGACCGCCCCGGCAACCACCGAGACCACTGCCCCCACAACCACCAACCGCCTGCTCTCCTGGACCAACATCAACGACGAGGACACCAGCGAGATCATGAACACCATCCACTCCGGTTCACCGCTAGACCCGTGCCCTCACCACATCTTCAACAAAGCCAGTACAGCCATCGCGCCCCATCTCCGGAAAATAATCAACATCTCCTTCGAGACAGCAACCTTCCCGGAAAGCTGGAAGCACGCCGAGATCACCGCCTTACTCAAGAAACCCAAGGCAGACCCCAAGGACCTCAAGAACTTCCGACCCATCTCTCTGCTCCCGTTCCCCGCGAAGGTCACCGAGAAAATCGTCAACAAACAACTGACCCGCTACCTCGAGGAGAACAACATCCTGGACCCTTCCCAGTCCGGCTTCCGCAGCAACCACAGCACCGAAACCGCCCTCATCACCGCCACCGATGACATCAGGACCCTGCTAGACAACGGAGAAACAGCAGCCCTCATCCTCCTGGACCTATCAGCCGCCTTCGACACGGTCTGCCACCACACACTACGAACACGCCTTCACGACGCCCGGATCCAAGAGAAGGCCCTGGACTGGACCACATCCTTCCTTTCCGGCAGAACACAAAGCGTCCGCCTCGCCCCCTTCCGATCCAAGGCCACCAAGATCATCTGCGGCATACCCCAAGGCTCCTCCTCAGCCCAACGCTGTTCAACATCTACATGGCACCCTCGCCCACGTCGCCCGACAGCACAACCTCAACATCATCTCCTACGCCGACGACACCCAGCTGATCCTCTCCCTCACCAAAGACCCTCACACCGCCAAAGCCCACCTCCACGAAGGAATGAAGGCCGTCGCCGAATGGATGAGGACCAGCCGCCTGAAGCTGAACTCGGACAAGACGGAGGTCCTCATCCTTGGTTCCAACCCTTCAGCCTGGGACGACTCCTGGTGGCCAACATCACTGGGAACAGCCCCGCCACCCACCGACCATGTACGCAACCTAGGGGTCATCCTCGACCCCACCCTCTCCATGACTAAGCAGGTCAACGCCGTTTCCTCATCCTGCTTCAACATCCTCCGAATGCTCCGCAGGATCTTCAAGTGGATCCCCACCGAAACAAGAAAAACAGTCACCCAGGCCCTCGTCACCAGCAGGCTGGACTACGGAAACGCCCTCTACGCAGGAACGACGGCTAAGCTCCTGGAGACGGCTGCAACGCATCCAGAACGCCTCTGCACGTCTTATCCTCGACATCCCCCGACGCAGCCACATCACACCCCACCTGAGAGACCTGCACTGGCTCCTGTCAACAAGAGGATAACCTTCAAGCTCCTCACCCACGCACACAAAGCACTCCACAACTCTGGACCAGCCTACCTCAACAGACGACTCAGCTTCTACACCCCCACCCGCCAGCTCCGCTCGACCAGCCTCGCCCTCGCCACAGTCCCCCGCATCCGGAAACGACCGCCGGCGGCAGATCCTTCTCCCACCTCGCCGCCAAGACCTGGAACACCCTCCCCACCAACCTCCGACAGATCCAAGGCCTACTGGCCTTCAGAAGACTCCTCAAGACCTGGCTCTTCGATCAGTAGCAGCACCACCCCCCTCTTCCCCCAGCGCCTTGAGACCCTCGCGGGTATGTAGTGCGCTTTATAAGTGACATGATTGATTGATTGATTGATTGATAACAACATAAACAACAGCGTCTGCCATGTAGACCTCTAAAATAACTTTGGCATAAAGCTTCTAATAACATCAATGTTCTCATAAGGTATATGAAAGACACAACAAAAAGTAATTCAACTTAAAATGATGTAATAAATAGACTACAGGGAAGAAACAAATAGGCACAGGAGTGGCTCGTGTCAGGAAAAAGAGGCGGGGCAGGGAGGTTGGGGGTGGATGTGGAATGACGGAGAAAAAAAACAAAAGAAAAAAGAACTTACCTGCCGCACTCCCTCATCGCGCTCTTCTGCTCCTCCCCACTGCAGGCACAGGCTCCCAGACTGCCCTGCGGCTAATCCTGAAGCTGCTCTCATGCATGAGAGCAGCTTCAGGATTGGCCTGCGCGCCATGAATTTGCGCTCCCAGACAGACTGGGAGCCTGTGCCTGCTGTCTCCAACCCGGCAATGCAGCTCGGGTTAGAGAGAGCTTCAGGGCGCATGACGGTTTGGCTTCCCTGAGACGGCTGGTCAAACCATCATGCGCACTGATAGCAGTGCCCACCACTCCCCCTCCAGTACTGTCACCCCCCAGGCTCTGCCCCCAAGACTTAGCACACAGTCACTTAGAAGAAAAATAAAATGATAATAAAACTGGTTTTAAACCCGTTTTATTATCAATATATTTTTCAAGTTTTTGGGGGTGCTGGCGGGGGGGGCGTTGCTCCTCTGCTATAGCAGAGGGGTCTCCTGTGAAAAGGCGTGTAAACTGCAATTAGATTCTTTCCTTGCAAACACAAAGTCTTAATTATATATAGATAATTGACAAAACAATGCTTAGTGCAAGAAGTGAACATGTGGTGCAAGTGATACTGCAAAGTAATATCCAAATGAGTTAAAAGATGATTGGCCACAGAAATACAACCCAATTACTTGTAGAGTAATTGGGCATACACTGTCTATAAATATACACCTGTATGTACACTGCTGCAATGGTTTAGGATTCAGTATTTACACTGCATTTGCCAACTGCGTTTCAACCCAACCAGTATAGCAGGGCCATCATCCAGATGGTTAGAATTCTGATTCAGCTCTCTGTGATCTAAAATGTTATGACAGAAAAATGAACTAATTGGGGGATTGGGGTTTTGGGGGAGACTGTTTATACGGCCATAAAAATTATATTCGTACTTAGAGCTACTTTAGTAAAGAAAATCCAAAAAGCTACTGATCATAATATTTGATATCTGTAATAGAAGAAGAGGAATATTCGGAATATTGTAAGAGTTATTTGTGTGAAATAAGTGCCTCAGCATAAATAATTGATGCACACATGTGGATGCACTTACATTTTGTACAGTCGAATTACTGATATTTTGAACAAGGTAGCAGACTGCATGGGATGAGACGATTCTGTGTTATAAATGAAGCTTACTCAATCCAAAACTGTTCAGCAGATTAAATGCAAGCTGCCATTTGTATATATAAACAGAGAATTACAAATCAAGAAAAACAGGAAGAAGTGCGGCAGGAAAATAGTGCAATGGCGTTGGATAAATTGAGAGGCAGATTATGACACTGCAAAAACTGAGAGATACAATCCAACCTGTAGTAATACAAGACTAGTGGTGTCCCTAGCATCTACAAAGATATAAAAGATAAGAAAAGAATCCCTTCTATTTACAGAATCTCAGCTGGGAGCCTTTACTGCTAATCCTGCTGGTGAAACACATTTAAAGAAACTGTAAGTGAAAGGAGACTATTTTCTAAAGGCTTTAATTGTGTCTCAGAAACTGAATGATAGGGAATGCCTACGCCGCACTGTCAATCAAATCATGAAGAGAGCTTGTTATAGTCCATATGAAGAACTTCTCACACCCCAACTCAAAAAGTATATGAATCATATTGTATATGTCTCCACACTAGGCTCTCGTTCAAACAAAGTAACGTAGGTCATTAAAAAACATTTGTTGATGCTAAGAATTATCTGGAATTGTGTCAGAACCCTTGCTTATGTTACCGAAAAGAAAACATAATCGAGACCACATAGTGAAAGCTGGTACCTAGACTCCTCCCCAAGTGTCTATCACCAGTCTATGGGGCCAACCACTCTTAAAAGACCACTTAAAGTGTGGCATGCCGTGTGCCCCTCTTTACATTCAACTACAAAGAATGCAATCATAGCAACATCTACAGACCCCAAAACATCACACAACTACAACTCAACAATACATGCCTTCTAGTGCCCCTGTAATTTGATATACTTCGGTCAAACTGCTCAGAAAAGCAAGCAGATAGATGATAGCACACCACAAAAGCAGGAATAAATGCAGATCACTGATTGCTCCTATAGTATCACACTACCTATCCATGAACCTTCAAGAAAAAGACAGGTACTTGAAATGGTCACTGTACACCAGGGGATGCGAATGCAGATATTGCACAATTAATAAATAAATGTGAATGCAACTGGATGACAAGCTGTGATTTGATTACAAAAGACTTAATACTATTGATGAATGGAAAAGCAGCACAATCATATAGATGTGTGATTGTGCTGTTTTTTTTTTTTAAAGAGAAAGTTGGATGCTATGGTCTTACGGTTTCCATCCACACATGATGTATTTTTTTTGTATCTCAATTCTAGCAAAAAACATTTTCTGCCTGATTATATAATTGATTTTTAACGCTGGTATAGATTATCATTTATCACCATTGCCATTTCCGAATCACATTCCCCCTTAGATACATTGAATCAATTGCCCATTTTGGCAAATGATGTATATAAATGTTTGATTCATATGGTATTCTACAACATATTGCGCTGCTGTTTGTTGTCATCCATGGGATGTGCAATAAATTATGTCCTTTACATGACTGGACACTTTTTTGAATTATGTACATCATAATTCATTTCAATTTTGTATAGAAAGATTATTCTTTTCCCTTTTTCGTGAATGCAGATCATGATTTTGTACCAATCTATTGTTAATAATGAATGGAATTTTTAATATGTTGGTATGTGAATAATTATTGCTTAATAATGCTGAAATAGAATGGGAGAATAGGTGTTTCAGCAGAATATCGGGAAAAAAATATTGTGCATCCACATATTGTGTCAAGAATATTGAGGACAAAAATATTGTGAAGGTAAGTTTGTATAGGTAAGCAAAGTTGTACTACATACTGCTCCACATATATGTACCTTGATGATATATATATATATATATCTTCAAGGTACGTAGATATGGAGTTAAGAATAGTAAATCTATACTTACCTATTTGCACTTACCTTCTCGATATTTTTGTCCATTATATTTTGACATGATATTCTATCCACACAATATTTTTGTTTCCAAGATTCTGTCAGTGATTCAGCAGAATGTGTCAGCTTTTAATTGCTCTCAGTTATTTTGCCAAATGAGACAGCTGTTTAGTCCTTCTTCGGTATTGATGGCAACTGATTAATGCTCCCATAATATTTTTCTTTTACCAAAATATCCATCCTTACTGATTTGTTCTCCGTCTGCTGCTAAAATTTCATTTGTTTGTTACACTCAATCCGTGGCTTTCCTTCATGCTCTGCACACTGCAGGGCCTTCTCTTTATTCCTGGTAGGCGTCTATGCACACACATTGAGAGTGTTTCACTAGTTGGACTAGCATGAAACGCCCCTCGTTCAGATATTGTAAGTTCTTAGAAATAATTTTCTCATGTTTTAACTTACTAAGGGTGCCACTAGTCTAACCTATATACAGATTGGATTGTTTTCTCAATTTTTGCAGGGGAATGATCTGTGAGTGATTCACCTGATTCTAATACACTATTTTTCTGGTAAACGTATTTTTGTTTTTGGCTACTTGTATTTCCCAATTTCTAAATACAAATGACGGTTTGCATTAAATCTGCTGACAAATTTTGAATAGGTTAATCTTTTATTATAACACAGAGTCAACTCATCTTCTATGACCTACTACCTTTTCCAAAATATTAGCAATTTAACTCTTCAATACTTGGGGCACTTTGTTCCTCTGAATAACTCTCACTAGGTTCCTCCCCTTGTAATCCAGATATCAAGTATTATGATCATTAGCTTTTTGGATTTTTTTTCACCAAAGCGTCTCTATGTAAGTGCGTGGCTTTTCCAGTCCTTGTAAATATGGCCCCTTTACACGCAGCATTTTGCGTGAAAGGGGCGTTCCATGGGTGTTGCTGTGGGTGACACATTTCCAGATTTACGAGGAATCGTAAATCTGGAAATGCATGTGAATGGTACGCCTCCCCAGGGGAGGCGTAGGGAGGTGCAACGAGGAGAAATTTTTCATTTCTCCTAGTTTTTTACTCTTTCAAAGCGTGCTGCATTCTACAGCAAGCATTGAAAGAGGAAAATGCCTGTAGTGATTGTTTTTGTGCAGGAAGGTGCCCCTTCCTGCACAAAAACAATCTCCCCACAACGCAGGCATGGCACCATGGTGCAAGGGTGCCTGCACCGGCGCATGGCAGCAGTTTGTGCGCCAGTGCAGGGGGAAGCACAGAGATGTGACATATTGTAAATATGTCGCATCCCTGTGCTTTGGAAGTGACTTAGTGCGGCGCAGCCAAATGGCTTGCGTTCGGCACTGAGTCACTTTCATTGTAAATCCGCCTCATTGTTTTTATGGTCATGTAAACAGATTCTCACTTAAACGCAATTCCCTATGATGGAAATTTTTGTATCATAGCTTTTCAGATCATTTGGTGTTCAGGCGTAAATTTAACAATCCTGATGATGACCATAAACTCTAGGTAGGGTCAATACTCTGTTCATGAGTGCAGCAGGAAGGAGTGCATCATAAACCATTGATGCATCATACATATAGGGTCATATTTACGCACACTGTACTGTTCATTAATTGGAAACTAGTGTTTTATATCTATTGCTGTTCCTCTTTTATCACATTTGGACATTACATTAAATATCACTTGCATCATGTGTTCACTTCTTGCACTGATCACTTTGTTAAATTATTTTGCAAAAAGTTCTCTGTTGTCTGTACTGTTTGTTGTCCTGTCAAATAATTTGATAGGCTGAATTGTGTATGTCGTTTTGATTGTAATTTAAAAAAATGATATGAATATATTTGCAAAATCTATCATTGTATTTAGAAATAACAGGTATTTTGGATTCTTTAAAAAAAAATGTAATTTGGCTGACATAACATTGTACTAAATTCTCTGTGTGTTTTGTGCATACCCCTTATTTATCAGTCTACTTTACTTTAAGGTATAAGCAGATCTTACATTATGGGTGATGTTGGACTCGGCCCTTTTTGCAGGGTCATCCCTAAACTTTTTGCCTTCCTCCTATATTTTTTCTGACCTGTTGTTGGCTGTTTTATGACTCTGGTCACTTTACCACTGCTGATCAGTGCTAAAGTGCATATGCTCTCCCCATTATAAATTGTGTGATGGATTAGTGACTCCATGATTGGATGATTGGTTTACTTGTCAGTCCCTAGTACAGTGCACTGAGTGTGCCTAGGGCTTGTAAATCCAATGCCGCTGGTGGGCTTGCAGCACTGGTTGTGCCACCCACAGAAGCAGCTTGTAAAATGTGTCTCAGGCCTGCCATCGCAGAGCCTGTGTGCAGCCTAGGGCTGCCATGTCGACTTGGTGACTACACCCACTTACCAGTCCCTAAACCTTCCCTTTACTGCATGTTGGTCATCCCTAAAGTAGGCCCTAGGGCAGGGTGCATTGTAAGTACAAGGTAGGACATGCCCTGGTGTGTGTGGCATGTCCTAATAGTGAATTACAGCCATTTTCGTTTTCACTATTGCAAGGCTACCTGCTCCCCATAGGCCAGAATGGGCAGACTGACTATTACACCTTATAGTCAGAACTGACCCAGGGAACATGGTAGAAAAACGAATTTAGTATGCCTGAACTCAGAATGATAAAATACATCTTTTAGTGAAGTTGGTTTTAACATTCTGTGTTTGAAAATACCACTTTTAGAAAGTGGGTATTTTCTTGCCTAACTATCCAAGCCTGCCTCTGCTAGGTTGTGTATTCCTTGTCTGGAGATTGAGTGACAGGGGCTGGGGGTGGCTACAGGAGACAGGGTGAGTCAGCACAGGGCTGAATAGAAAGATCTGCATCCAGAGTGGAGGGAGGAGTTGCACCTGGGTCTGAATAGGGCTGTGCCTGCCTTTCACAATGCTGGCTCCACCTCCTGCCGGGCGGCTGAGCACTCTGCCCCACATTCTGAAAGGAAAGAAGGAGTCAGAAAAACAAAGTGCTCCAGGACTGACCAGAACTGGTTTTGGGCTAGGCAGAGGCCTCTCTGCCTCCAGAGAACAAAGAGAAAAGGTGTATAAAAGGGGACCCAGACCCCTAGGAAATTAGATCACTTTTGGGAAACAAGAAGAAACCTTTGCTGAGGAGCGGAACCAAGAAGAAACTGAGGAGAAGACTATCCCTAAGCTGAGAGGGATCTGCCTGCAGTGGTTGCCTGACTGCCAAAGAAAGGAGAAGGGAACTTTGTGTGTACTTTCATCAACTTGTCAAGGATCTCCAAGGGCTTGATTTTAGAGCTTGCCTCCTGCTGAAGTCTCAGGGACAACAGACTTCACCCACCAGCTCCCCCTGTATTCCCTTGCTGGGAATTTGGACCTTCTGACACACTTGCATGTCTCTGGGAGCTGGAAGCGCGACTCAACACGAAGAAGCGTGCCGCCGCAGCCGCTGAGTCTCGCATCGCCGGAGAAGAGTGTCGACGTCGCATCAGACGCCGGCGCATCCCCGAAGAAGCGCGCCGCATCCTTCGAAGTGCCTCGCAGCACCGGAGAAGAGTGTCGCCGTCGCATCAGACGCCGTCGCATCCCCGGGGCAGAGCATCGACCTCGCATCAGACGCCGACGCATCGCAACACGAGGCGCGCCCCGCATCCCAGGAGATCGTCGACCTCGCATCAGACGCCGTCGCATCGCCAGGGAAGCGTGTCGCAGGGCCTGTCGCGGCTCCAAAGACTCATCGCAATCGCCGCACGGCCGTCGGGCGTGCACGCATCACATCTTCGTTGTCGCAACCTCAAGAAGATGCCACTTTGTTTCTTTGCACCAGATCTTCAACGCATCACTGCCCTTGCGTGTAAGGGACTATCGCATCACCTTCCCTGCAACACTTTTCGTTGCCCTGCGTTACGCATCTTAAGGTACATTGAACTCAAAGTGTCGCATTTTCATTTTAAGAGACTCAAGCTAATTCTACCATCCTTAAAGTACAGTATTGTGGATTATTTATGTCATTTATGGTCTTGTGGTAAATCTATATAAAAAAAGATACTTATTTTTATAATACAACCTGTGTGGTGTCCATTTGTAGTGTTGTCACTAGATTACTGTATGTGTTCACAAATGCTTTACACACTGCCTCTGAACTAAGCCTGTCTGCTCGTGCCAAGCTACCAAGAGGGTGAGCAGGGGTTATTTCAGGAGTGTACCCCCTTATCCTGACTAGAAGCAAGGGTCCCTATTTGGACAAAGGTACCTACCTCTGCCAACTAGAGACCCCCAGTTCTAACAGGTGATATGCATCTGACTCATTGTCATTAGGAGATAAACAAGATGGTTTTCATTAATTGCTAAACATACAATGTACATCTACAGGGATTTTCTTTTTGAAAATGAAAAAAAAACAATGCCCCCCTCACCATGGGAGTTTCCTCCCATGGTGAGGGAGGCATTGAACACTTTTCAGTGCCCCTTGCTGCCAGGAGGTGAAGGACATTGATAAGCGGCTGTATAACGACTCATCTAAATTAAGTGGGTGAACATATAGCCAATGTTCCGAAGCCCGTGCTCTGTTGGGCTGTCGGAGAAGTTTGACCATGACGGAGATGGAGTAGTCTCTGCCATCGTCAAACTATGGTCCATCCACATTTAAATTGGGCAGGCGGACCATTGTATTGGCGGTGAGGGAACCCTGTTGGTACCAATGTGACTGAGTTTCCTCTCCACCAAGATCTAAATCAGGCCCTAATATTGATGGCATTGTGGCATTCCTGTGTGTATTATAAAGATGTGTTTGGTGATATGCCCTGTGTACACTGCTGCTACAGGAATTATTCCTGACCCAGCTATTACTACTGAAGTGCTTTCAAATGTGACAGCATGAGAGAAAAGAAGAGAGCAAGGATTAATATAAATAGATCACTCTGTAAAGGATGTGTTTGTTACAGGCTCTGTATAAGGGATATGATTGTGATGTCTGGCTAACTTTGTAGGTTGGAGATCGGACAAAGTGGAATGAGTAATTAAAAGAGAACTTTTTGGAATAAAGGGATTTAGAGGGTTTACCTGGCCTTACATTGGAGTTCTCTGGAACAGGCAGGCCATATATCAGGTCACTGTCCATTATTGAAAGCCAAGCTCTTCGAGAGGGGTGAAATGGAGACAGGATGCAGGTCGTCTTCCAGGAATAGCCTTTCTGACCTCAATCCTGAAGAACGTCTCCTTCACCCACTTCCTCTTTTCCTACCGCTTTTGTATTTCTGTTCTCCATGGTGCATGCCTCTCAAGCCCCCAAAGAAAAGACAGAGTCTGCAACTTTCTGCTACATGGCCACCTTTCCCATTCTACTGAGATTAAATTGAGGTAGACCATGTAGTTGTCTTCAGCAATCTAGATCAATGTTATCTATAAGGCCTGTTTCCTCCTTTGTGAAGTTCCTCTTTCTCTTGAGTGGGCCTGGCTGCATACTGAAATCATGAACTGGTAGTGAAGCAGTCTAAAGGGAAGACACCAAAACCTAGACTTGGCCTGCATTTACTTGTTTCAGGCATGTGTAATTTTGCTCAGTTTTACACTATTTCCCTGTCCAGTATCATTCTGAGATCTTTGTCCTGGTGGTGGAAATGTCTGTCCAGGTAGCAGAGATCTCCCCGAACAGCAGATAGCAGAATATGAGTGTAGTGTTACTAGCAGTAACTCTATGGTCATAAATCCAGATACTGGAGACTCCACACACTCATCTGTGGGGTAAAGACTCCAAAATCTACTTTTAAATGGCGGTTTTCTCTTCGAAATCAGTGAATTCCATCTAGGTGAAATCCGCACCTAAATAGAGGCAGTTATATCCACACACAGAGATAGCCATATGGAAACATACATTTGTGAATAGCGTATATGGAATATTGGTTTAAGGTAACTTAGGAAAATAAACATAGTGCTTAACTTCATGGACTGAGAGCTGTGCTACTGCATGTAGTGGTGGATAAGCCTAATTAGCCACTGACTTTAGACAACAATGTGCAAGCAGAAGTGCATTTGATTGGCAACACACTATAGATGCTTAAACTGTACTGGTGCAGTTTTATGCCAGGTACAGACCTATAGCTGCTGACAGCCTTTTCTTTACTTTTCTATACTGTGTAATAGCCACCGAAGATCCAATCAACATGAGCATTTTCCAGGTCATGACAGTTCGGGTCACAATGTATATACAGGCATTTATGCATAAATAAGTTATGATGATGACAACACCTTCTACAGACATAATCCGCATATCATGAGATCCATCTTCTATTGAGCAGCCATAAATAGAGGGTCCACTCAATCTGGTGACTCTGGGATAGGCCATCTACAAGAGCTGTACTATCTAAACTGTAATAAATCCTTTAGAGACCTCAGATCTTAACACATTTCTGGGGACATCCTCTGCTCTTGTAAATTACCCTTCCAGTACTTGGGCACTGGTCTATGCCAAAGAATAACTTTGCTTTTGTTATAAGTAGAGGCTTTCCCTATACTTTTGCATTGTCCTCATTACAATCATGATTCCCAGGGATCACAGGGTAAGTATTCCTTCAAATAATATAAACATCATTTTGAACACAGAATATCACAAATTGTAGAATCATTTGGATCCTGGTACCAACAACCTCAGAAAGGTTGTCTATTACTTTGTACTAAAAAGCTTTGGCCCTCATTTATGGGGATTTGGCATAGCGCAGCACAGCAAGTCACCTTGCTCCGCTGCCTTAAGCCAAAGTGAAAGGGCAGGAATGCACAGTATTTATGCAATACGGTGCATTCCTATCCTTTCTCCCAGTGCTGGCACTGTTTCGGCAGCCTAGCACTGATGTAGGCACCCTTGCATTATAGTGAAAGGGTGCCTGTGTTGTCAGCATAATTATTTTTGGGCAGGAGGAGACACCTTCATGCACAAACCAATCCTAAGAGGCATTTTCCTCCTTCTATGTGTGCTGCAGAATGTAGGACACATAGAAAGAGGAAAAAACTAGGCGAAATAAAGTTATTTCTCCTTGTTACGCCTCACCTCAGGATATGTAAGGATTTGGCGCTTCCCCAGGTTTACATAATCTTGTAAATCTTGAGCAGCATCAAATTCCATGGGTATTACGTGGGAAAACCCACCGCAACGCCCATGGAATGCCTCCCAAGGTCAGAGTAAGGCAACACAGCGATGTGCACTGGCTTGCCTTACTGCATATCTATGAGGCCATCCAAAGCCACACATAGTGGCTTTGCGTGGCCTCAGAGATATGATTTTGTAATCTGCACCTCCGGAGCATCACAAAGAGCGCAGGCAGCTCAGGAGGCTCGTAAATAAGCCACTTTATATCTAAGGCTCCCTGTTTTTCATTTTTACTGATTTTACAGCTAAATACGGACAGAAAACCATTTAATTTCTGTCTATAATTATTTTTAAATGTGGATAAAAATAGAAATTAGGTAGTTTTTTTAAGTAATTGTTAATGCTATCGTCATGATTGCCAGGCCAATAGCTGTGTGGACTGGCAGGTAAGGGGGTAAAAAAAAAAGAGATTTTAGCAATTAGGCTTAAACAGCAGTATATATTTACACAAGGTTGATACCAAAACTTGCATGTTCTCATTTAAATATATTGATTTATCATCTGTGCGTATGCGTATCATAAAAACCTGTTGGGCATTCAAATAAGAATGTAAATTTGTCGGTGAAATAAATGTGGAAATATGCTAGTTTCAGCTTCATTTTTTCACAAACCCCCTAAATAAATGTGGATAAATCCAAATAAAATTAGCAAGAATTAAATATGGATAAATGAGGAAGGAAATGTCAAAATAATAAATACCATGAAACCGGGAGCGCTATTTATAACTAATACATTCCCTCATTTTGTTTGTGAGATTGCCTTTTCCCTCACCACATTTCAAACACATCCATTATCATGGCCATTTCATACAACCAGGCTTTGTTTAAAATCTTTCTTGGGGGGGGGGGGGTTGCAGTAGATCCTTGGATAAAGCGCATGTAAAAAACATTTTTTTTATTGATTATTTAGAAGTACTGCAAGAAGGAAAGGTCCCCAGCAACAAAATTGGCCCCCACCAGCAGTAAAACTGGCCCCCACACTGTACGTCCTCTGAAACACCTGGTGGTAGGCTAATTTCCCCTGACCACAGTTGACATAAATGACCAGAAAAAAATATAATGTGAAGGCTAAACCTTGCCAAAAAGTTCACAAATGTGATAATTCCATACAAACTATAAACTAAAAAATATGCTTAAAGTTTTGTATTATTCTGAAAAGCAAGAAAGAGTATTTTAGAATACTTTAGTCAAAGGTTTTATTCCACAGGTAGTGCAGGAGCAGTATGTGAGAATATTGTATGCAGAAATATAGTCTGTCCTAAATATTGTCTCCTAACTATCCTCGACAAAAATATCATTGGATTGATTGTAGAATTTCTATTATTAACTCTAAGGGAAAAGGACACAAGGACACAATACTTAAGATGACGATATTCTGGTGCCACACTGCCCAGAATCTCACTGTATTAATAATTGCTAAGAAGGCCCATCACACTGTAAGACAAAGTGCAAGAGGGAAAAAAATTGTCATCCCTGAATTTTTAAGAATTTCATAAGGCTTCCAAAGTGCGTCAGCTCACATATCAGTAACATAAATGAAATGTGCATTTCCAAAAACTGAAACAACAATTTTCAGATCTTTTGTACTTTTAGGTGTCAGTTCTGTTATAGGGATTCTGCACACACAGAGCTATGCACAGGATAATAGGACCTCGAAATATAGTGGTGAGCCAACCATAAATCTTAGCACCTAAAACCTCAACCCGACTAGCCTTAGCGTCCCATTAGCAACAATGTACCAATGATTAGACAACCCAGAACACGGTATCTCTCTCTCTCAGGACTCGCAGAAGCAAGAACACTCTTTCGTCACTCACTCGTACCTGTCCACAACGTGCGTAAGAAGAGACACAGTATAGGTTAAAATGTTTATTTCAACTTACGTGCTCTAAGATACAGTACACGTGTCAGTACTATCAGCATAATGCATAAGAATAATATAATCAGCATAGTTACAACTCCATAGAATACAAACGGGGAAAGCATTTCATAAAACAGTGGCAAAGGGCTAAATGACCTTACCACCCTCCCCGTGCTAGTAGCTAGTGTATTATAAAAATAGAAGACCTCTGGGCTTTGACTAGCGAACCCCCATACCTCAGTCTCTAGATGCAAAGACTACATCAGCAGACAATCACAGCTCTTCTCCCTGGAAAGGTTTTTCTCCAAGTGTCTCTTAAGCGGGAAAACCGCAATATTAAAAGCACACAAATTTCTCCATGGCAGCCGTACATAGTGTTATGTCTAGGTGCGAGGGACTGGCCAAATCAGCAAGAACAAGGGACGTTGTTTTTCGACCTTGTTAATGTTGTGCAGACTGAGCCCAAAGGGAACAGGAGAAAAGGTGAGAGACAGAAAATGCAGACAGTTCTAAAATAACTTGGCAGGAGCAGAGGTCGGCAGAACAACGGCTCAGAGTAACGTGTGCAAAGAAAAGCATCATGGCAGCCAGGCCTAAGGCAACGTAGCAAGGCAGGCCAGGAGGCCACAAACCACAAGACACCCTCCCCTGCACAGTCCATCGGCCAAGACAAAGGACGAAGACAGAGTTCAAATGGACCGAGCAGAACAGAAATGTCTGAAGGGGACGCAGTCCCCATGAGGGACAACGAATGGGAGAGAGGGAAAAAATAAAAGTATCCTATATAAAAAAAAGAGAGAGCCAGCGAGGCAGTCCACGTCAGTCCAAAAGCGTGTAAGTCCAGAAAAACGCTATAGCATCCAAGAGGACATCATTGGAATCGTCAGAAAACATAGACGCCATCCAGTCCAACAGATCAAAGCAGCAGGAATGTTCCTCAGAGGACGGAGCATCCAAAAGCAATGCGGGACATCTTGCGTGATATTCAATAAAGCTTTGTTGTAGGAGATTCTGAGCAGCCGCCCAGATATCCCATTGTGCCAAAATCCCCAGTGCAGCCGCACGCGTCATGCAGCCTGCAACGGAACAGTCCCGTTCATGGGCCTCTAAGGGACCCACCAACTGAACAAAATCCGGAACAGACAACGACGTATTGGAGAGGCAATAATCCATGGTCCAGGTGAAAGGACAGCGGATGCAAGACATCACAGGTTGCACGCAAGTGAAATACGCAAAGCGAAAAGAAAGGGTATAGGACACACTCAGTGTCGCTAATGGCAGAACTCCGAAACCAGCCAGGATGCGCTCACGGAGCAGCTGGAGGCGTTCGGGATCGAGAAGGGCCCATCGGGGAGCAGCCATTGCGCAGAAAACAGACCAACAGCAGGACACCAGCCGCCAAGGCGAGGATCAACGGGAAGCCACCAAAGACGCTGGAAAAAATCAAATGAATAAATGCCGGTATCACACCAAAAATAGTTTGGAAAGTGGATACAAGGCCGGACCCCACAATTTTAAAAAGTGCACCAGACCCTCAGTGTTAGATGCGCTAAAAATATGGTGAATTAATTCCCCGAAATGCTGTGGGAGGTTTGTGTTCAAAAGGGCCTGTATTTCACTGTGGGTACTTGCCACCTGGAGAATGAATGTCTCCCTGGCGGATGTGAGCATAACCTCCTGGTTCAATAATAGCGCCTTTATTCTGCTCAGTTTATTGAAATCTGCCTTCATGGTAGGAATGGAAGGCCAAATAGAATTATCTACGATGTCGTGAGGGGGAGGAAAAAGCACATTCTTGCAGCAGACAACCCTGTGCGAAACCGTAACAATATAGGGTATGCCGGCCTGCATGCCACAGCAGTTTTCGTTATTCAAAAGCAAATAGCTACCATTTGTAAGCAAAGTAAAAGTAGGAGAAATAGCAGGAGCGGGAATACCCTTCAACGCACAAGCAAGATTTGGAGCGGAAACGTTACAAGCTCCGTGCAATTTAATGTGTTTACAAACAAGGGAATGACCCACAGTTGAATCGCATGACTACCCCGTGAGAAAAACTTCCTTCCCGTCTCTAAGGCATTTGTACATGAAAGGCAGGGACCAAAGTTCATGCAGGAAGGCACTACCCAAAGGCTGGAAACGGCCCACAGGATAATGTTTCATGCACGAACTAAATTCAAACAAGGAAAAAGGCAAAGCGATAACCCCATGAACTAGCCACACAGCAGAATCTAATTCCGCTACAGAGAATGGTAAGGGCTCCACTTTCTCGATATGTAACAGAGTGTAAGCTGCATCTTTCATGGACATGGACTGCTGTTTGTCAGTTAAATTAAAAGGCAGAAATAAGGCAGTGGTGTTCAAAAAATGCCAAGGAACTTTACCTAACTTAAGTGTTTGCAAAGTCCACGCAAACTGCATAACTGAACGTAATTGATTCTGACCATGATACAACACAGAAACATCATCTTGTACAATATCAACAACAGAGGACACAAAATTCTCCAAAGTGTAAATGCGGGAAGACAGGGTATTAATACTATTGTCAACAACAGCAAGAACCTTTTCCAAATTTGCTTGGTCTATTTCCCGTAGACGGGAAGCAGCTTCCATTTGCGACAGCTTCCAGAGTTCATTATAAGCTTCATAAATGAATCTCTTCGGTCGTGGACCACGAGGTCCCAATATAAAGTCGGACAGATCAATGTTGTCTGATAGGAGGGACATATGTTGTTTAACAGAGTCTAGGGAAGAATGCTGCAACCACTGTTTACATAATTTACCAACAGAATATGTTATGACAGTACGGGAGTCAGAAAACCTAGGATCGGGCCTATCCTGTTTATAGCCTGGGACTGAGTCGTGAAAACGCAGTTGGCACGCATTAGATGATATGGGCCAAGCCAACCAGGGTGACTGAACAAGCGTAGAAATATTAAACGAATTGTTCTGAAACAAAGCCTGCAAAGTCGAAAGGGACATATTAAAGTGCAAGCTGTTGTTTGGAGTGGAAGACAGGGATGGAATTGATGGTGCGTTTATTTGTCTGGTGGTAGCCAAACCCCAACACGTAGTCTGATAGATGGAAGCATTCAGAAACACAATTTGGGCCGGGATAAGGCAGGCACGGTGCAAGGCCTCAGTGCCTTGCACCTGCCAAGGCTTGGAGCCCCAGATTGATTTTAAATCCACAGTGTCCTTCCAGTACTCATAACCACCCACAGCTAAGGCGCTCAAAAAGGAACCCGAATAAAGCAATTTGGTGTGGGTCAACATGATTTTCTGAGTGGATGGGGCGGTTAATTTAAAATAATAGGACCCAGGGTTCGATCTATTAAAATCAGTGAAATAGGTAAATTTATTTCTAAGAGTCTGGGAGCTACCCGGTAAAGGGTTTGGGCAATGTTCCCATTGGGTGTAGGCCACAGAGCTACGTAGTACACTTGGTTTATGGACAAAATGGTTGCCCCAATGCTGGTAGCAGTATAAATCGGCATAATTCGCAGAATTCATATACAAATCTTCAGCATTAAAGGAAGCATAATATTTTAAATCAGCAAACAATGCTTAAACTGCATGCACATCCCAATCGTCAGAATGAATATTACTTTTTACTACATCACCCATCGAAACTCGAAGGACATTTGGTACATTAATAATTTCTGTCGGTCCATGAATTTGAAAATTTACCGCATCCCATACGATGCCATCAGCAACTGGAAAAGCTGAAATGTTCACAAATGTGTGGTCACGCTTCATAATGTGAGATGAGGAATGTGGAGCCAAAGTTCCAGCGACACTGTTCACAGCAGAGCGTTCAGGTAAATAGTGACCATTTATGAGCAGAAAAAACACTGTGACAAAGCCAATGGACATGAACAAAAAAACGAGGAACAGCACCAACCAGATGTATGTCCAGGGGGGAATCAAAAAATTGTCTCTAAACCAGGATACAAAAATACTGAACTTGGACGGGACAATTGATGAGGTGGAATCCGAGTCAAAGGAAAAACGTGTTGGGCTCAGTGGCGTTGTTGGTAGGTGTGCCACCGATTCTGTTTCGGGATAGGTATACTCATTCTCGTCGATGCAGGGGGAGACAGGGGGTTCGAGTATACTTTCAGGTAAATCAACCATCTCAATTGTAACATCAGTGACCATTCGGGCAGGAGGGCCACGAACACAAGTCCGGTAAATGGCAGGACAAGAGACCGCTGGTGTAACACTATTCAGGATCGGCCAGATGTTACAGCTTGACATTTTCCACTGAGATGTATCTGTTCTCCTTGCGACCAGGAAGCGGTGGTAAGATGACTGTACGTGTTCCCTTCAAGCCCAGGACTGGAACCGGTGCACGATAAGAGGGGCCGAATTATTTCTTGTTCTCCACCTTCTCTCGAACCAGGTCGCCAATCTTCGGAAGCCAGCCGGCAACCGGAATCTGCAGTGCAGGGTCTGTGGCTGAAGGTAAATGTGCGATTGCAAGTTTGTCTCGGGCTTCTTGTAAGTCCTGTAACATATTGGAATGGTTATCTACATCAAAGATGGCGGATTGCGCCGCCATGTCTAGACCATCAAGGTCAGGCACAAACATTCGTATGCCAAAGAGCATTTCGTATGGGGTCCGCCCACCCAGAGGTCTTCTTGGGAGATTACTAAGCGCACGTTGTACAGTATACAAGTGGGCCAGCCAGTTCCTGCCAGTACCTAAGACTCTAGCTGTCAAGGATTGCTTTAAGTCACGGTTCATTCGTTCAACGATCGAGTTGCCCTCAGGCAGATACGGAGACGAATATTTCACCCGCACCCCCAGTGAACCCATTGCGTCCTTGTAAGCCTTAGAGGCAAACGCTGGACCTTGGTCAGAATGGAAGGTGCCACAAGCGAAAATTCCCACAAAGACACGCAAATCCCTGATGACATTTCGAGCATCAGCACTCCATTGTGGCCAGACCCAGATGAAACGTGTGCACGAGTCCACTGCCACTAAGATATATTTATAGGCAGTGTCTGAAGAAAATGGACCGCAGTGATCCAGGTAACACACCCAAAGGGTCTGTTAGAAATGCAGAGCTGGGTCTGTGGTGGTCGTGTAACCGTGGAAGGCTTAATCTGTTGACAAACGTCACAAGAAAGCACGTAAGCACGGGTGTCTTTGTATAAACCACGCCACCAGTACCGCTGCTGCAAGATGGAAACGGTCGCAGACACTCCAGCATGAGCCGAAGTCATGCCTTCGTGTGCTGCCGTTATCAAGGAAAGTCTGCTGTCCGCGTTGGGGATCAGCCGATCACCAACGTCGGGTATTGTTACATAAGGAGACTGTTCGGGACCTAACTGATAAGAATATTTGGAAGGAAATCCCCTAGGGTAATTAGCACCTTCTTTTGTTGCAGCAATAGCTGCTAAAATATCAGTATCAATTTTAGACATGGATCTAGTAACTGCTGCTACTGAACACGTGACTACTGCTGATTTGGCAGCTTCGTCTGCCAAACCGTTACCAACAGCGTGTGCGCCCACCCGCTGATGGCCAAGTGTGTGAACCACCTGTGTGAGTGGCAGACGTTGTCTCAATTCTGCCACCCGAACCCAAAGCATTTTATGCTTAATTGTGCTACCTTTGGCGTCGCTATAGTCATTTTGCGACCAAAAGAACAGATTGTCATTGTAAGATTGAACACAGTAGTAAGAATCACATACAATTAGAGTGGTCACATCCGGAGTAGCGGACTCAAGCGCAAGCACCAATGCGCGCAGCTCGGCCAATTGTGCAGTACTGTCCCTGAGAGCCTGAGTGTGCACTACAGTGGATTTGAACTTTCCGTTCACAAAGGTACCTGCAACAATAGCACATGCGGCTGAATAAGCATGCTTGGACCCCGTGGCCGGTTGTGCCGAACCATCGGTGTAGATCACACAGTCGTAATCCTCAAGCGGGAGCAATGACAGAGGAGGAGGATGAACTAATTCATACTATAAAAACTCCTGAGTCTGTAGAGATGAATCAAAGATGAAAGTGACATCCGGAGACGTCAAAGAGGTTGCCCATTGAATCCAACGGGGGTGTAACGCCTTAGAGTTCGGGACACTCACCTTTGTTACTGCCTCTAGGGCAGGATATGGTGTTACCACCAAAATGCGTTTTCCCTGTGCCAGTGCGCGTTCCTTTAGAATCGCCATCTGCACTGCAGTCAGAACTTTCTCCACAGATGAAAAGCGCATTTCTGCGGAAGTGTAAAGATGTGACTTGTATGCGATGGGTACTGTGTCACCTTCGTTAAAGGTTAGATACGTGAAACCCACTGCCCCCGGAATTATTCTGATCACCAGGTTTGTGTGGTTATCACGCGTCAACAGGTATTTAGACTCAAGAAGGTCTGTCTGCAAAGACTGCAGAATGGATGAATGCTCCGGAAGCCAACAAGACTTCGAAAAGTTAGGTTGTATCAAGGCATACAATGGCTTGATACGCTGGGCATATTCGGGAATGTAAGTACGCCCGAAGTTCAGAAAACCCAGCAAAGACTGAAGTTTTTTCAGAGTAGTAGGAGGGCACAAAAGTGCACATTTTTCTAGGAAATGGGGGGCTAAGCCCTTACCTTCATTGTTGAGCTCGTAGCCCAAGAACAAAACGGTAAATTCAGCAATATGAGATTTGGTAAAGTTAAATTTGTAACCTTGAACCGCAAATTCTAGAATAATGCGGTCTACTCGGGAGAGATGCGGGAACAATTCGTCGTCCGTCAGATAAATGTCATCGACGTACTGAACATGCATCTGGGTCTATGCCGTCTAACAAAGAGACAACACGGGCAGCGAATACGCCGGGGCTGTTCTTGTAGCCCATAGGTAAACACCTGAATTTGAATAATTTACCACCAGAGGTAAAAGCGCTCCATTGGCCACTCTCCGGGGCTAAGTTGTGCGTGTAGAATCCATTGGAGAGGTCAAGTGTCATTTTATATTTTTTACGAACAAGACTGTCTACAAGCGCAGAACTGTGGGTATTTTGCACCGCAAAGGTCCGACAATGAGAGTTCAAATGCCGGTAATCCAAAACTAAGCGGTACGATCCATCGGGTTTAGAAACCGCGAAAAGGGGATTGTTCATAGGTGACACGCATGTTTCAATTACTCCCTGATATTCCAATTGAGTCAGAATATCGGAAACGGGGCCTTTGGCTTCCCGTTTAATGGGATATTGGGGTTGTGGCTGTGGAAGGGACCGCAAAGGTATTTCATGGGGGAGAGAGTCTTCATCCCAGCCCACGTGATTGCGGTATAACGCTGGAGCCAGTGACACGGCCCATTCAGCTGCAAGAGCCTCCGCTTTGTCCTTTGGGACATGTCGAGAAAATGTCTGAAGGATTACCTCCTCCCCTTTACGCGCAGCAAGAATGAATGGGGGTGGCCAATCCACCTCCGCTAACAAAATGTCGTATGAAGAGGTCAGATTCTCCCAAAAAATCCCTTTAATTACACGCTGTATATCACCTTCGATTTGAATGACAATATTATATAGTCTGTCAGGGGGTGCCACTCTGGTGTCTGCTGTCTCGACAGTAATGAATGTTTCAGTTGCTGTCGCCTCCATATGAGGACGTAGCGCCTCCCGCACTATGGTAACTTCCGCGGCGCTGTCTAGGAGGGTCACTGCCCACGTCCAATTCAGGAGTCTCGTTCTCACCGTCTGTGGCATATCTCGCTGTTACAGAGGCAACTTTCTTCTTCTGAAATTGTGGGCGAGAACGCTGAAAGTCTTCTGCTTTCCCTCTGACCTGTTGTCGAGGTTGGTCTCGTCCCTGGGGAGCCTCTAGACCCCTTCCTCTATCCTGGCGATCTCCTCCACTGGCCTGCGAAGTTGTCTGTGCCTGTGAAGAACGAGGAGAACGCGTATCAGGGATCTGAAACCTATCCGGAGATTTAATTCTCGCCCTATCGCGCAAATCATAAGTGCGTTCAGAAGAGACTGAAACCGGGGATGCGCCTCTCGACCCCGGCCTCTTTTGTTGCTTACCCTGTTTTTTCAACCTCCAGCTCTTTTTAGTGAAGACTGGTTTCTCATCCTTCTCAGATTGGGTTTTTGGTTGTTGTTGTTGTTGTTGCGATTGTGTTTGCTGTTTTGCAAACGGCTTATTTCCCAGGCTATTTCTGCCAATGGTTTTGTAAGCCTGGGTAATAATTTTCAGTAATTCACGCGGCTTGTCCTATTCTGGGACAAAAGCCAAAGCATTCGCTACTTGAAAGTTCACTGCATCGCCCTTGACATTCGCAAGGATCAACTCAGCTACTACGTCGAACACTCCCACCAGTCTCATCCCTAATTCCACAGCCGCCTCAGGGCCATGTTCATCCTGCATCCTAATTACAGAGGGGAGAACCGTCATGGACGGAGTGCCGAAACACTTCGAATACACTGCTGTGAATACCCTACCCCAGTTGTTGCATGCTGTCAACTCGGGGATTAAGTCTTTTGGCAAACTAATCGTAAGTATTCTCTGCTTATCCACCGGTGTTGTGTTTGGAAAAACTTCCTCCAGCTGGTCGAATTTCTCTGCAAGCCAATAAGGAAAATCATCCTTATTCTGTGGGCGCTTGCCCATCACCGAGTTCACCATGACAGGACTTATGGTCACGCCGCCTGCAACAGCTGGATGGCCCGCAACTCCAGGTGGGGCTCCCTGGATGTTGCCTGTAACATATTGCACTAAAGCTCGATGCACTCGCACTAAAGCCGAATACATGTTGCGCAGGTCCGCGACTGGTATCGTCATATATTGCGGATGTGGGGTGTACCCGGCCAAAACAGGCCAAGTGGCCCCATCAATAGATAAGGGGCCTAAACGAACCGTGGTAACCGGTTGGGGGAGGGCGCCATCAAACCAAACACGGTGCTGCCAAGCCGTGAGCGGTACTTCAAGATTCCTATACGGTCTATAGTGATTAGGAACTACCGTGGCTGTATATTCATGGAACAAATTGTCTGTCCCATCCACCGCCGGAAAGGTGACCCAAGAATAGAACACCTCAAAGTGGTAAGCCGGATCGGCTTGTACCACAAAGATCAGCTCGACACCCGCGTCAGGCACTCCATACACTATTAAGTGAGCCCGGAGCGCTGCACGGCTATGTGCCGCAATTTGAACAGCCATTGTAGGCTAGAAATAGTCGACAATCTAAAAGGAGGCAGCACAAATAAGGTTTTAGTTAAGAAACCTTTAACAACTTCAAGCTTGAAAGAACCTATAAAAACGTCAATATAGGAGGTATCACTGTCACACACGCTTCCGGAAGCGTCTGTGAGGGGAGTTGTGGACAAGCACAAGCACTACTCAAGCGTTTCGCAGATAAGCTGCCCCACTCGTTGGTTGCACCATGTTATAGGGATTCTGCAAACACAGAGCTATGCACAGGATAATAGGACCTCGAAATATAGTGGTGAGCCAACCATAAATCTTAGCACCTAAAACCCCAACCCAACTAGCCTTAGCGTCCCATTAGCAACAATGTACCAATGATTAGACAACCCAGAACACGGTATCTCTCTCTCTCAGGACTTGCAGAAGCAAGAACACTCTTTCGTCACTCACTCGTACCTGTCCACAACGTGCGTAAGAAGAGACACAGTATAGGTTAAAATGTTTATTTCAACTTACGTGCTCTAAGATACAGTACACGTGTCAGTACTATCAGCATAATGCATAAGAATAATATAATCAGCATAGTTACAACTTCATAGAATACAAACGGGGAAAGCATTTCATAAAACAGTGGCTAAAGGGCTAAATGACCTTACCACCCTCCCCGTGCTAGTAGCTAGTGTATTATAAAAATAGAAGACCTCTGGGCTTTGACTAGCGAACCCCCATACCTCAGTCTCTAGATGCAAAGACTACATCAGCAGACAATCACAGCACTTCTCCCTGGAAAGGTTTTTCTCCAAGTGTCTCTTAAGCGGGAAAACCGCAATATTAAAAGCACACAAATTTCTCCATGGCAGCCGTACATAGTGTTATGTCTAAGTGCGAGGGACTGGCCAAATCAGCAAGAACAAGGGACGTTGTTTTTCGACCTTGTTAATGTTGTGCAGACTGAGCCCAAAGGGAACAGGAGAAAAGGTGAGAGACAGAAAATGCAGACAGTTCTAAAATAACTTGGCGGGAGCAGAGGTCGGCAGAACAACGGCTCAGAGTAACGTGTGCAAAGAAAAGCATCATGGCAGCCAGGCCTAAGGCAACGTAGCAAGGCAGGCCAGGAGGCCACAAACCACAAGACAGTTCACACTTAGGTTATGAAACAAACATCGAGAATGTCAATAGGTCTTACTTATGAATGGATTGTGAAGCCAGACCTAAAAATCCATGTATGTTAATGATTGGTTTCCTCCCATCTGTGCTACTGCCAGAGAGAAAGGCCATAAATTATCTAGTTATCAAAGACACTGTTGGAAATAGCCCTTTTTGCAGGGTTATCCCCAAATGTTATGTTTCTTCCTCCTATGTTTCCTGACCTGACTTTGTTGGCTTTAGGATTCTGGGCACTTTACCACTGCTAATCAGTGCTAAAGTGCATATGCTCTCTGTATAAATTGTTATCATGATTGGTTATCTTTGATTGCCATATTTGATTTACTAGGTAAGTCCCTAGTACTGTGCACTGAGTGTGCCAGGGCCTTCAAATCAAATGCTACTAGTGGGTCTGCAGCACTGATTGTGCCACACTCATGAGTAGCCCTGTAAATGTATCTCAGACCTGCCACTGCAGTGTCTGCTTGCAGTTTTAAACTTCCATGTCGACCTGGCAAGTGCAACTGTATGCCAGGCCCAAACCTTCCCTTTTCTGACACGTAAGGCACCCCTCAGGTAGGCCCAAGGTACCCCTGTGGGCAGGGTGCAGTGTGTGGAAAAGGTAGGACATGTACTGGTGTTTGTGACATGTCCTGATATTGAAATACTGAGCATTTTTTTTTTCACTATTGAAAGGTTATCTGTCCCATAGGGTAACATGGGAGTTTATTTGTAACATCTTACAAGTATAACTTTCCTTTGGGACAAGATAAAGAAATGGAGTTTAGGCTCTCTAAACTCAGAATGTAATAAGATTGATTTTAAACTGTGTGTTTGAAAATGCCACATTTAGAAAGTGCGCATTTTCTACTTAGCCATCCTAAGCACCTCTGCTGGGTTGTGTATTGACTGTCTGGTTTTGGAGTGACAGGAGCTGGGGAGGTGCATTCACTGTAGACAGCCACTGTGGGGATTGAGGTGTGTCCTGCCTTTCCTGGATGACTCAGAGCTGAGCTGAATAGACCTGGGCTGCATTTAAAGTAGTGGGAGGAGTTTTCCTTTCACCTGAATAGGCCCTGTCTCCTGTGCACAATGCTGTCTCCACCTGCTGCCAAGAAGCTGGACCAGAGAGGACAGAACTGGTTTGTACTGAGCTGAGAGACTTTTTGCCACAAGAGAACATAGGAAAATGTGGTATAAATATTGGGGTCCAGACCTCAGAACTTTAGAATACTTCTGGACTCAAGAGGAACCTCTGCCAAGGAGAAGAGCTGGAGAAGCTGAAGGAAGAGTACTGCCCCATTGCTGTATGGATGCTTTGCTGGGTTGGCCTGCAGTGGCTGCTTCTGCCAAGTAGAGGACAAAGGACTGGACTTTGATGTGTATCCTGCTTGTGAAGTTTCTCCAAGGGCTTGTGTGTGCTTGCCTCCTGTTAAGAAGTCTCAAGGACACAAAAGACTTCCTGCAACTCTGCTGGTGCTGCTGGACTCTGCCATCTGTGAGACCTACCGTGTCCTGTGGTGCCTCCCTCCAGTCAAAGGGCCTCAGAAGTGGGATTTGCAGCTGATCTCTGTAAGAACCGGAGCAAAGTAATGTGAAGCCTCACAAAGCCTCGCCGAGTCCCACCACACAGCTGTGCACTCCTCGGAACCGACGCCAGACGACATGAAGCCTCACAGAGTCCCGCTGCACAGCTGCGCACTTCTCGGAACTGACACCGGATGACGCAATGCCCAGCGAAGCCTCACTGTGCAGGCCCCAGGACCAACGCCGGACGACGCAAAGCCTCGCAAATTGATGCCTCACCTCTGCTGCACAATGCATCGCACCTGGGTGCCAAATCTACAACAATGCCGAGGCTGCAGTAAGAAACCAAATCATCACCTCCCCAAACAGTAAGAAACCGATGCATCACCTCCTCTCCAGTAAGGAACCGACACATCACCCCCCTTGCGTGGCAGTAAGGAACCAACACATCACCTCCGCTTGAGCAAGGAACTGACGAATCACCTTCCCTAAGAGTAAGGAACCACTGCATCAACTTTCCTACAGATGTATTTGCTTGTGATTTTTGATGCATCCCAGGTACTTTGTGTTGAAAGTGACACATCCATAGTTTGTTATGGACAGAACTGTTTTTACTTTTTGAAAGTCATATTTTGATAAATGTATGGTGGATTTTTGTTGTTTTGGTCTTGTTTGGTTTAGACAAAGATTTCCATTTCTCTAAAATGGTGTGGTGTTTTCACTGTGTTACTGTCTGTGTGCACAAATGCTTTACACACTGCCCCTGAGATTAGCCTGCCTGCTCGTGCCAAGCTACCAAGGGGGTGAGCAAGGGTTGTCTAAGGGTGTAACTCCCTTACCCTGACTAGAAGCAAGGGTCCCTACTTGGACAAAGGTGCAAACCATTGCCAACTAGAGACCCCCATTTCTAACAGACACTTTAATAGCATTGCAATGGCATGTGGGTGCCCCAAAAAGTTCAAGTTCAGTTAGTTGGATAAATATAGAGCAGTGATACTCAACATATGCCCAGGGGCCGCATGCGGACCTCTTGACCTTTAAATGCGGCCCCTGGACTTGACTCAGCACAAACATTAAAAAGATGTTAAATAAACAGACATGCATTTCATTAAAAGTTACTTTAAGTTAAAGAAAGGAAGTAACTAGGATGTTCTGCACAGCTTAAATTTAGAAACACCATTATTTTTAAAGACATCTTGCAGCAAAAGTGTGAAAATGTGATAAAGCCTGTTCAAAATTGAAAACAGTTTATATCATTAACATGCAGAACCGTTTCACCGTCGTACATCAGATTAGATCAGTGCATTGAGAAGTATTTTTTTTTAAAGTGATTGTTTTCAAACATGAATATAGAAACTTTCATTCCCACCCCCCCACACCTTGACAACAATGCCAACAGGGAAATAAGGGACAAGTCAATTGTTATGTGCAAAGTTTGGGTAGCCTGGGTTTATATTATCCATGAGCAACATTATGGTTCATTAAATCAATTACAGGAGGAGGCTTTATATAGCATACATCCTGAAGTCATGTATTGAAAGATACTCATATGTGATAATGAAAAAGAGTGGAAAGTGAAATAAAACAATTGCCTAGGATCACACAATTTAGTGAAGTGGAGAAGCCAGGATTAATGCCAGGTTTTTGGTTTCTCATTGCCCATTTTAGACACTAGATGTATATGCTTCGCTTCCCCTATGCCCACCTTACTGCCACTAGCCCACAAACCCTGACCACAACTTTGCTGGCAACAATGCAACCCTCCATCACATCACTGACCAAACTCTATGGCTCCTGGGAAAATGTATGTGAGTACCCATGATATAGAGAATGATCACAGCTGTGTGACGAGCAAGCACTTTTTTGTGCAAGCACACAACTTCTGCCCAATCAAAACATATTTTCCTGGCTCCCAACATGGGGGCGGAGCCAACGTCACTCTCCTGGTGATACTCAGAAAATTGTGTAGCGATAGCTGCACTGCGCTGTCAAGACAGACCATAAAAATGGGGTGTACGAAAGACAATATTTTGAGGTTATTAATGCAGGTAGTTGGAATTCTGTAGAGCTTTCATACAGTATTTCTAAGTGTATTTCTGGTGGCACACTCTCCACAAATACCTTTAACTCTTAATAACTCAGCATCCTAATCAACTCCAGCTTCGTGCAAGTAAATTGGTGTATATTCTAATGACAAAACTGACCTGTTACTTGATGATACCACACTGTATTGTTGTATCCAGTTCAGTTCTTTATCTATTTGTGATGCTGAGCTGGTGCCTATCTGGAGGCCATTGCCTATTCCCGGTGATTAACGCTCTCCAATATCCCATGGGGCAACAACGATTTTCCATTTGGGCTGCAGTGCCAATCATGTGTAATGCAATATACATGTTATTCCACTACCCATGATATTGCAAATGAACTACTACGACGGTAGAAAAGCCCTACTTGCATTAAAAGGTACTAGCAGCTAGTTTCAGGCCAGAAGATACAATTTCACTTTATGCAGATGACATCTTCTTATATACTGGAAACCCCCTCGAGACAGTACCAGAACTACTCCACATGTTCCAGGAATTTTGACAAATGTTCCAGATACTGAATCAATTAAAAAAGTTGAATGTCCTACAAATAAATAATTTATGTGTAGAGCACCTATGATATGGGGTATTAACACAATAGTAAAGAGCTTTAAATATTTAAGAATGGAGCTTGAAGGAGACAAAAGGAACTTTACCAGCTGTTATCTAAAAGCTGTTGAATCTAGCTTTCAGACACACATGAAATGGTGGTGTAAACAACCAATATCATTGGTGGGCCAGGCAGCCATGTTTAAAATCATGAATATATGCATGGAGTGTCAAGCCATCAGTATGCCTTGGTAGGGTAGTCATGTGCAAAGTTACATACCTACACTACGCATGTTGGGAAGAGGTTTAAACACGCTACTGATGACAACAAACGTGCAAATACAGCCTTCGGTATACGGTCACGAAGTTCATTGGTTAGAAGGGGAAAATTACCAATGAGACCCCTCTCAACATAGGTATGTTGTTACAAGGTGTACTTAAACTGAAGGGTATCAGCGGTTTGAATACCATCTGTATATCTACTGTAGGGGACATAGTGGGAAAAGGTCGTGTGAAGACAATTGCACACCTGAACGAAAACCAAATATGACTTGTCCCCATCCTTGGATTTCAAAAACATTAAACCATGCTCCGTCACCTTGTTTTCTTAACTGGTCCAATCTACCAGATTCGTTTTGGAGTTACATATGGAGCATATCTAAGACAATAGATTTAGATCTTAGAAACAAACACACATTATTATTGGAACAATCATGAAGGTCTCTGAGCACTTACCCGTTTAGCCACCAATCAAGTTTCATGCAACATCTGCATGAAAACATGAGTCCACACTTTAGCATATTGGCTCAACATAGTGGGAGATGCCAGATGTCAATACTTATTAGTTTTAAGGATTATGCCAAAGCTGTTGTTGGTTGTTTTAAGGCCAAATCTGGCTACAGAAATGGCAATCAACCACCAGAAAGAGACCACCTCTGATTCTGGAGAATACACAACAGGAAAGACATGATTTGTCATCATGTATGTACCCTAATGTGGCTGTGGGTGTGACCCATGTCTTCTAGCACTGTGAAAACAGCCGCAATAATGCCACATCACTCTTTCATAACATTTGTCTTGCCAAGATCACACAAAGGACCACAATTTGGAGGAACCTATTTCAAACATTAACTCCAAGCGGTTTAAGCAAACATTGTACCTCACAGATTATTAGCAACTGCCTTCATGTGGAAGTTGAATAGTGGAGTAAACATTAAAAGGAGCCATAGATGTAACAAAGGAGACAAAGGGATACAGTTTAAACCTTCAGCACTTCTTGGCGTCATTCAGAAGCATTCATATGATATTCGAAGGTTAACACTCGCACAGTTAATTTATGTATTTATTTTTTTATTTTGCAGTTTTGTATATCATTACTAAGTGGCAGAGCACTTCACACAGTAGTTGATTCAAGCATCATTAAGAAGAGAAAAACAAATACCCTTACAGCAGATATAAAAATAAACAAATTACTGGGTTAAGGACCTTGTATGAGATAGATCTTCTTTATGTCAGACTAAGATCGAATAAACACTATACTTCTAAAAATTATGAAGGTTACCGTGTGGGGATGGACTGTCCTTCTTGAAAATTAATTTCAAAATTGGACTGAGGCCTACCTTTTTGTGATTTATTTCTTTATTCATCTTTCAACAATTTAACATATTGGGCTCTCTAAATGAGATATAAATGTAGTTTGAAACATGTTAAGTTTCAGGAATGTAAAATTGTAAAATATTGCAGTCAAGTTGTTTACATCTCTGTATTATGGCATGCACAATGTTTGCAGTGCATTACCTCACCTAATTCCACCTGACGACCACCGTATGACAGAATACATCAACCGGCAATGATTATAGCTTCCTAATAAAATTAGGCATCTTTAAGGATTCACCAGGAAAGAGGAAGGTATAAACACATAATAAAGTAAAATAAGATAACATTTCGACATATCATATACCGAGATATCCTATTCTCTCCCCAGCCTCTTCCAAAGAGCCACTGCATGTTATCCAATCACCTGCTTTGGTGTACCATCTACACTCTTCCATGCCCTGCTACATTTGTTGCAAGTAGTCCTTCATGCAGTACCACTGTGGTGACCCCTGTGGACCAGTGTTAGTATCCACTCCCAGTCTTCTGCTGTGTGAGCATGTTCCCTGGTCATGTAATGGTCAATGGCCGAATCCTCATATTTTGAAGAGGCGGATAAGGGGGCCCCAAACACTTTCAAACATAGGGAGCTGGTGGTGAGTTTTATATCTGCATCCCTCACACGTGGTCATCCAGAACAGTTCAGTCGTTCATTCGGCATGCATGGGTGTGAGCAGAGTACGCCGATGCTTCGGTGTGCATATTTTTGCCACCATAAGTGCTGTTGATATTCACCTCCTGCAGTGGCAGGATTGATCCTCCATTTCTAGGGTGTCATGTAGCGTTGCATGTTGTGCTGATTTCTCAAAGGGACATAAGCTAGTGTTATGAAGTGTTCTTCACACATCCCCCAATATTCTGAAGCCGGGTGTAGGACCATAAAATATGAAACAGGTCGCATTTTAATTCAGCGCTCCTGCAGGAGCGATCATCGGAGGTCACACTCTCATTCAGTAGACCTCCAGCAGCGATCATTGTGCCCAAGTCAGGCCTTTCTACATTTATATGGAGACCAGTAGCAGTTATGCAGCACTTTGAAATAAGAATACTTTAAACTTGCCTCCCTCAAGGTTCGATCATGATGCGCTAGGACGATGGACCAGTCCTAATTGGTGTACTGCACCTCAATTCTCATCTGCCAATATTCTTTAGACTTAATTCTCAAGGAGGCAGAGTACAAAGATTCCATAAGTATGTGATAGAGATTGGTGATCATGCCTCTTGATTTACCCCATTTCTTTAATTATTTCTCTAAGAGCAAATCTGGCAACAGGGTTGTGTCAGGCAATATCTTTTTCCTCAGACAATGTCTTCATTGGTGATATTGCCAATGCTAGGAGTCGGGTAAAGAATGTGTCGAACAAAGCATCTTGAATAACCTAAGAAGTGCCACGTTCTATAGGTATCCTAAAGTCCAGTTCCTGCTATGGTCCCATATAGGCCATTTAATAGTCTCTGCCTATTTTTTTAACCTGCACTGGACCATAATGAACCCCTTGTGTACATTCCCATCCACACCTAACAGTTAATTGGTGTCGCTCCAGGCCTGCCACATTAGCAGCATCGGTGGTTAGTAGGCACCACCATGCAAGGTTTTGTCTCCATACAATATTCACATATGCGGGTAGGGTTGTGCTGCTATGCATTCCATGAGTACCCAAGTCGGCTATTTTGTATTGTCTATGCTGAGGTAGACCAATTAAGACAGATGGTGCACCAGATAATAAATGTACATATCCGGGAGGTGCAGCCCCTAGCTCTTGTATCTGCATGAAGTTTTGACAGTTTTGGTTTGGGTTTCCTGCCTGAACATAGAAATACGTTTACACAATTATTAATCATCCAAAGTAGGCCTTTGGATATAGGAATTGACATCATGCCAAACACATAGTTGAGTCAAGGGCCAGTGTTGGAAGACACTGTCCATCTTGGTCAACAGATGGTTTTATTATCTGCAGCCATATCTACTAGCCCTTGTTGAGGAGGGTTCCCAAATATTTCAGACAAGAGATTTTCCAGGAAAAGCCATACTCCCCACCCATGTGCCTGCTTTTGCATTTAATGATTGATAAGGCTTCACTCCTACCCCAGTTTATCCTACACCCTGAAAATACCAAAAAGGCATCTTTAAGGTACCTGAGAGGCAGTATAGAGGCGTTGGGGTGGTTGAGTGTCGGTAGCACCTTGTCTCCGTATAGCATGATCTTAACTGGGCAACCTGGGGTATAGATGCCTCAGATGTGGACATTCTGCCTGATTATGCTGCCAACAGCTCCAACGCTAGTAAGAAGAGGAGCGGATCTAACAGGAATCCCAGTCAGGTTCCCCTTCGAATATTGAAGATCTGTGACATGTATCCCCCACAATTTATTTGAGTAGTTGAGTTGGTATAAAGCCAGAGGATCTTCCGCACAAAATCCTGACCAATTCCTTCCCATGCCAGAGCATATAAGAAGTACCCACCACTCAATTCTGTCAAACGCCTTTTCCACGTGTATGGACAGTATGATCTGATCATTAATGTCTGTCTGTACCTGCCAAAGAGCAGTGATTAATGTTCGTATTGGTGTCTAGATGAACGTCTTGACATAATGGTAACATGTGAGTCATGAACTAGACTTGTTAAGAACTTCTTGGTCCTGGTAGCCAACCCCTTAGGCAATATTTTCATATCAGTATTTAGTAACAATATGAGCCTGTAGCTTGCTCATTGAGTGGGGTCATTACCCTCCTTGATGATGAGACTGATAGCCCTATTATATTCTGCACTAAAGGCACCTTTGTCTTCCACGTCTTTGAAGAATTTATACAGTAGAGGTGCTACCAACTGCTTGTTAACTTTATAGATTTCCATTGGGAATCCATCGTCCTTTTGGGCCTTGGTGTAAGGCATAGCAAAGATAACCTCTGAGATCTCTTCTACCATTATTTCTCCTTTCAGTAGCTGCCTGCCTTCCTCTGAGAGGGTTAAGAGTCACATGCTCTCCATAAACAACGATTTCGCATGGAGGTTGCCTGGCATGTCAGCACTGTATAGATCACCCAGAAAACGGGTAAAAAAGTTTGCTATCTCGATGGAGAGCGTGATCAGGTGACCCATACCATCCCTAACGGCCAGAATGGCAAGGTGAGTCTCCAGCTTGTGGAGTTGTGCCACTCCACCCACCTTTTCCCCTTGCTCATAATGGCACCTTTTAATGTGTAAAAGGGCATATTCTGCTTGTGATGTGAAAAGAAAGTTCAGGTAAAACTTCATTCTCTCAAGGTGGCGCACAAACTGTGAGGTAGGACTTGTGGAGTATTGCTTTGCCAGTTCCTGATTATTCTGTTTCAGATGCCCCAGTGTCTCCCTGGCCATGTTCTTTTGGACTGCCGAATCCCTCATCAACTCTCCCTGTATGGGAGATTTCCCTGCAGCCCACAGCCCTTGAGGTGAGGCTAATGCTTCCTCATTCTCTGCCAAGTATTTGCGTAAATGGGTGGTCAATGTCTTTTTGTCCTCTAGAGTCTTATAGGAGACATGTTCAGACTTTTCCTGGCAGGTCGTGTGCCTTAGTTCAAACTCCAAAATCACTTTGGCGTGATCCATAATACCCCCTCCATTATATTTCAGTCTGTCACCATAGGAAGGACTTGGTGAAACATAAAGAAGTAATCAATTCTGATAATAGTCCGTGGACACAGGAGACAAAAGATTCCTCCCTTTTAGTCTGATGTGTGTATCTGTGGGTAGAGCATTCAGCCTGCTTGTACAGCACATCATAACTTTTCTCACAGACTTCCCTTGTCCCAGGTGTGCGAATTAGACCTCTCTACAATTCGATTACAGGGCCCACTTTGCGATCTTTGACGAATGCCAGAATAAGTGACAGCGTACAGTACGTAAGAAATGTGATGGTGAAAGAAGTTGTGGGTTTTTGGCACGCAGTAGGAAAGTCAAATAAGGGATTATGTCACTACGTGAAATACCACCAACATCACCAATCCTTAAAAGAAAAGGTTAGTTATAAATGTATATAAATAAATAAATAAATATATATATATATATATATATATATATATTCACTGAAAAAACCATAGGTTTTAGGGACAGTTATAGTTAGTTGGACATTGCACTCGTACAAAACCCGTGAAATTCCCCGTTATAGTTAGTTCAGGTAACTATAACTCGCGCCCCGCAATGCACTGCTGATGACGTCACATATTACATCACTGATGACATCTCAAATGACATCACTGATGACATCATCCAGTGACTGTGTGTTTCTGTAAAGTTTAAATATGTTTAATATATATAGGGAAAGGCGTATTGAAGAATGAGTGGGTGTATAAGTGTCTGAATGGATGATTTAGTAGGTGCGTGATTAACTCTATAAGTGAGTGATTAAACGTATCTTACTGAATGCATGGGTTAGTGACTAAACTGGGTGAATGTCTGTATCCGTCTGTCTGTTGCTGTGTAAGTGGCTGCATGGGTTTGTGAATAGCTACATGAGTGTCTATATGAGTTATTGATTGGTTGTCTGAGTATCTGTATGGGTGCCTGAGTGTTTGTGTGGGTGGGGTGTGTGCGACTCTGTGCATAGATGTGTGAGTGGGTGATTCACTGGGTGGATGGTTTCAAGAGTGCATCTGTGATAGACTGTATGGGTGGGTAAGTGTGTGTAAGAGTGTGTTAGTGAGTGAATGTATGTCCCAGTGCTACATGTGTGAGTAACTACATATGTGAAAGGCAATATATATGTGTGTTGGAGTATATAAATAGCTATAAGCGAGAGTGTGTGATTGTGAGAGTGACTGTATGGATGAGTGTGTGCTTGTATCAGAGATTGTATAAGAGCGTAAGAATGTGCTAGTATTTGTATGAGTAAGTGAGCTGGTGTGTGTATAACTGTATAGGTGAGTAAATGGGTGTGTGCTTAATTTTTTGCATGACTGACTAGGTGTGTGAGTACCTCTATGGATGAGTGGCGGTATGTGAGTGTTTATATAGGTGTATGAGTGCATATAATAGTCCTGTACTGAGTGACTATAAGTATGAGTGACTGTACGGGTGAGTGAGTAGATGTGTGTGTGTAGACCTAAGAATCAGTGAGTGTGTATATAGTAATTGGTGTTGGAGTGTCTATGGTTTTGACAATGGCAGTCTGTAATTTACAGTGGGTGTATCAAACGTTATATTAGGGTGTGAGAAGTTGCATCAAATTATCACATGGATGATGTCATCAGTGATGTCATCAGTGATGTCATTTGAGATGTCATCAGTGATGTCATCAGTGATGTCACTGACCATGTCATGAGTGATGTAATATGTGATGTCATCAGCAGTGCATTGCGGGGGCGCGAGTTATAGTTACCTGAACTAACTATAACGGGGGAATTTCACGGGTTTTGTACGAGTGCAATGTCCAACTAACTATAACTGTCCCTAAAACCTATGGTTTGTTCAGTGAATTTGTAAGGTTTTTAAATGCTAATTTCTAACTATAACGTGCCTGAAACCTATGGTTTTTTCAGTGAATTTCAAAGGTTTTTAAATGCTAATTCCTAACTATAACATGTCTGAAACCTATGGTTTTTTTCAGTGAATTTCAAAGGTTTTGTAAATGACAATTTTTAAATGTATTAATTGTTATATTTATTTTTTGATACTGATTTACTACATTTTTTTAAACTATTTATTTTTAGATATTTTATTTTTTAAATTACCTTATAATTACATTAAACATTACATTACAAAATATACTTTCTCAGAATGAATTACTTTAGTTTAAATACTTTGCAAATAGGCAATAGACTTTTAAGTACAGTAGTTACAGTTGTTGCAATGGGCAACACAATTTCAAACACAATGCAACATTGAGCTCAATGTGAATTTCTAGTTAAATGCAATTAGTTACTTTATGGATTACTTTTCTAACCACAGGACTGGATCCTAGATTCAGTCCTGGGACATCTCCTGTAAACAGTTGAGTAAAAGCGTTTTGGTTACAGTAGTGATTTTTAAGGAATATTATTGTATTTTAAAAGTTGACAGAAACTTTTCACATAGAATCACCAATGTTATCCTATGGGAGGAAATTCACTTAGCAGGTAAGTAGTGTTATCGTTACTTTTTCTTACTCAGTGGTGGATCCTGGATCCAGCACTGGTGCATCTCCTGTAAACAGTTGAAATAATGCGTTTAAGTCATACAGGCGATTTTTAAGGAATATTTGTAGTTTGTGAAAATCGACACTTTGAAACTTTTCTGCTGAAAACCAGACAATGGATTCCTATGGAAAGAAATACAAGTTACTGGTAAATACGGTTAGAATTACTTTTCAGGGTCAGTGCTGGGCTAAAAGATGCAGCACTGGGTTCTCTCCTGATAACAGGTGAATAAATCGGAATTCGTAGTTCGGCTGATTTTAGAGGAATATTATAATGTTCCAAAACTCCACACTTAGAAGAATTTCCAAGTGAAACCAGTCAATGTTAGCCTATGGAAGGAAATTCAAGTTACTGGTAAGTACGGTTAGAATTACTTTTCAAGGTCAGTGCTGGGCTCAAAGATGCAGCACTGGGTTCTCTCCTGATAACAGGTGAGTAAATCGGAATTCGTAGTTCGGCTGATTTTAAAGGAATATTATAAAGTTCCAAAACTCCACACTTAGAAGAATTTCCAAGTGAAATCAGTCAATGTTAGCCTATGGAAGGAAATTCAAGTTACTGGTAAGTACGGTTAAAATTACTTTTCAGGATCAGTACTGGGCTCAAAGGTGCAGCACTGAGGTCTCTCCTGATAACAGGTGAGTAAATCGGAATTCGTAGTTCGGCTGATTTTAGAGGAATATTATAAAGTTCCAAAACTCTACACTTAGAAGAATTTCCAAGTGAAACCAGTCAATGTTAGCCTATGGAAGGAAATTCAAGTTACTGGTAAGTACGGTTAGAATTACTTTTCAAGGTCAGTGCTGGGCTCAAAGATGCAGCACTGGGTTCTCTCCTGATAACAGGTGAGTAAATCGGAATTCATAGTTCGGCTGATTTTAGAGGAATATTATAAAGTTCCAATACTCTACACTTAGAAGAATTTCCAAGTGAAACCATTCAATGTTAGCCTATGGAAGGAAATTCAAGTTACTGGTAAGTACGGTTAGAATTACTTTTCAAGGTCAGTGCTGGGCTCAAAGATGCAGCACTGGGTTCTCTCCTGATAACAGGTGAGTAAATCGAATTCGTAGTTCGGCTGATTTTAGAGGAATATTATAAAGTTCCAAAACTCCACACTTAGAAGAATTTCCAAGTGAAACCAGTCAATGTTAGCCTATGGAAGGAAATTCAAGTTACTGGTAAGTACGGTTAAAATTACTTTTCAGGATCAGTACTGGGCTCAAAGGTGCAGCACTGAGGTCTCTACTGATAACAGGTGAGTAAATCGGAATTCGTACTTCTGCTGATTTTAGAGGAATATTTGTATGTTTCAAAAATTGACACAAACTTTTTCAGCAAAAAGCAGGCAATGATATCCTAAGAAGGAAATACAAGTTACTGGTAAGTACGGTTAAAATTACTTTTCAGGATCAGTACTGGGCTCAAAGATGCAGCACTGAGGTCTCTCCTGATAACAGGTGAGTAAATCGGAATTCGTAGTTCGGCTGATTTTAGAGGAATATTATAACGTTCCAAAACTCCACACTTAGAAGAATTTCCAAGTGAAACCAGTCAATGTTAGCCTATGGAAGGAAATTCAAGTTACTGGTAAGTACGGTTAAAATTACTTTTCAGGATCAGTACTGGGCTCAAAGGTGCAGCACTGAGGTTTCTCCTGAAAACAGGTGAGTAAATCGGAATTCGTAGTTCGGCTGATTTTAGAGGAATATTATAAAGTTCCAAAACTCTACACTTAGAAGAATTTCCAAGTGAAACCAGTCAATGTTAGCCTATGGAAGGAAATTCAAGTTACTGGTAAGTACGGTTAGAATTACTTTTCAAGGTCAGTGCTGGGCTCAAAGATGCAGCACTGGGTTCTCTCCTGATAACAGGTGAGTAAATCGGAATTCGTAGTTCGGCTGATTTTAGAGGAATATTATAAAGTTCCAATACTCTACACTTAGAAGAATTTCCAAGTGAAACCATTCAATGTTAGCCTATGGAAGGAAATTCAAGTTACTGGTAAGTACGGTTAGAATTACTTTTCAAGGTCAGTGCTGGGCTCAAAGATGCAGCACTGGGTTCTCTCCTGATAACAGGTGAGTAAATCGGAATTCGTAGTTCGGCTGATTTTAGAGGAATATTATAAAGTTCCAAAACTCCACACTTAGAAGAATTTCCAAGTGAAATCAGTCAATGTTAGCCTATGGAAGGAAATTCAAGTTACTGGTAAGTACGGTTAAAATTACTTTTCAGGATCAGTACTGGGCTCAAAGGTGCAGCACTGAGGTCTCTCCTGATAACAGGTGAGTAAATCGGAATTCGTAGTTCGGCTGATTTTAGAGGAATATTATAAAGTTCCAAAACTCTACACTTAGAAGAATTTCCAAGTGAAACCAGTCAATGTTAGCCTATGGAAGGAAATTCAAGTTACTGGTAAGTACGGTTAGAATTACTTTTCAAGGTCAGTGCTGGGCTCAAAGATGCAGCACTGGGTTCTCTCCTGATAACAGGTGAGTAAATCGGAATTCGTAGTTCGGCTGATTTTAGAGGAATATTATAAAGTTCCAATACTCTACACTTAGAAGAATTTCCAAGTGAAACCATTCAATGTTAGCCTATGGAAGGAAATTCAAGTTACTGGTAAGTACGGTTAGAATTACTTTTCAAGGTCAGTGCTGGGCTCAAAGATGCAGCACTGGGTTCTCTCCTGATAACAGGTGAGTAAATCAGAATTCGTAGTTCGGCTGATTTTAGAGGAATATTATAAAGTTCCAAAACTCCACACTTAGAAGAATTTCCAAGTGAAACCAGTCAATGTTAGCCTATGGAAGGAAATTCAAGTTACTGGTAAGTACGGTTAAAATTACTTTTCAGGATCAGTACTGGGCTCAAAGGTGCAGCACTGAGGTCTCTACTGATAACAGGTGAGTAAATCGGAATTCGTACTTCTGCTGATTTTAGAGGAATATTTGTATGTTTCAAAAATCGACACAAACTTTTTCAGCAAAAAGCAGGCAATGATATCCTAAGAAGGAAATACAAGTTACTGGTAAGTACGGTTAAAATTACTTTTCAGGATCAGTACTGGGCTCAAAGATGCAGCACTGAGGTCTCTCCTGATAACAGGTGAGTAAATCGGAATTCGTAGTTCGGCTGATTTTAGAGGAATATTATAAAGTTCCAAAACTCCACACTTAGAAGAATTTCCAAGTGAAACCAGTCAATGTTAGCCTATGGAAGGAAATTCAAGTTACTGGTAAGTACGGTTAAAATTACTTTTCAGGATCAGTACTGGGCTCAAAGGTGCAGCACTGAGGTCTCTCCTGATAACAGGTGAGTAAATCGGAATTCGTAGTTCGGCTGATTTTAGAGGAATATTATAAAGTTCCAAAACTCCACACTTAGAAGAATTTCCAAGTGAAACCAGTCAATGTTAGCCTATGGAAGGAAATTCAAGTTACTGGTAAGTACGGTTAGAATTACTTTTCAGGATCAGTACTGGGCTCAAAGATGCAGCACTGAGGTCTCTCCTGATAACTGGTGAGTAAATCGGAATTCGTAGTTCGGCTGATTTTAGAGGAATATTTGCACAGTGGTGAAGGGAGGGCGGGGCTTCAGGTGACATGTCTGCAAACAGGCCCGTGGCGCGTTTAAGATGGGGAATTAAATCCTCCTCAATCCCGAGGGTCCCTAGGGGCCAAGTAGCCCACCAGATACCTCCAGTATGCGCCAGAGAGCTGCGTTGCAGAGAGGTGTTCAGAGGCCACGCGCCTTTTTGCACCTCTCTGCAACGCAGCTCTGTGGCGCTTCTGGACGTACCTGGTGGGCTAGTTAGCCCCAGGGACCCTCAGGATTGAAGGGATTTAATTCCCCATCTTAAAACGCGCAACGGGCATGTTTGCACACATGTCACCTGAAGCCCGCCTCCCTTCACCACTGTGCAACAGCGCCCGTGGCGCGTTTTAAGTTGGAGAATTAAGTCCCCTTGAATCCTGAGGGTCCCTGGAGTCCAACTAGCCCACCATGTACCTCCAAAAGCACCACAGAGCTGCGTTGCAGAGAGGTGTAAAAGGGGCGTGGCCTCTGTACACCTCTCTGCAACGCAGCCCCTGGCGATACTGGAGGTTCCTGGTGGGCTAGTTGGCCTCAGGGACCCCCAGTATTCAAGGGGAGTCGTTCCCCCTCTGCAAACGCGCCAGGGCGCGTTTGCAGAGTGGTAAAGGAAGGGGGCGGGGCCTGCGGCATGATTGTTTTTTTTTTTATTATTATTTTTTACAAATGCTTTTTTCTGCCCAGGGGGTCCTTGTGGGACCCCCTGAGCAGACCTAGAGGTCAGGGTGTTTCTACCCTGCCCCCTTTGTGCGTTTGCGCACTTGTTTCTGTGCCTCGGTTCTACCGAGGCATAAAATGGCTGCCAACACTTCCTGATTTGGAATGTTGACAGCCAATTAGCATGCAGCTCGTGATCGGGACGGTGCGCGCAGGGTGCGCTCAGGGTGCGCGAATCCGGCGCGGCCATAGATATATATGTGATTTTCCTTTTGATTTTCTCAGGAACTACTGAACGGATTTACACCATTTAACAAAAGGGTTCTTTCTGAACCAAGAACTACCTCTTTGCCAAATTTGGTGTAATTCCATTCAGCAGTTCGAGCTGTAGCCGTGGCTAAAGTTTCCTATGGGAAAATGAATGGGGAAAACACGTTTTGGGACCCCCTTTTTCTCGGCCCCCGCTTGACGAATCACCCCGAAACTTTCAGGGTAGGAGCGGACCGGAGCGGGCCATAAAGTTTGAAAATTTTGCGAAGATTCGTCAACCGACGCAAGAGTTATTTCAAATAGAATGTTGCGGATTTCCTATGGAAAATAGGTCCTAACTATAACTATCTACTGGCGACCGCCAGTAGATAATATATATATATATATATATATATATATATATGTATATATATATATATATATATATATATATATATACATACATGTCCTACAGTGACAAATTTTGCAGACTATGGGTGGCAAACTTCGGCAGGTCAGAATCTTGTCCAAAGGACGTGAAAGGGACATCCCTTTGTTAATTCACTGTTGTTCTAAATGGTGATACATAAGAAGCTTGCCTAACACAGGGGCACAAGGAGTGCAGCTGTGTGGCAGGAGGGAGGGAATAGTTGTGGGATATGTGCAGTTCTTTGCAGTACATGATACATGGTACAACGGCACAGGGCACAAAGATGAGCCACCAGAGGTCTGGAGGAATAGTTTACCACGGACCGCCACAACACCGACTTCCTCAACACATGCCCCAGTGACCATGAAAATGCCCTTGGCAAAATAGGGGGGCAGATTTACAAGCCCCTTGCAGCACTTTTGCGTCAGTTTTAACATGGGAAAAGTGACGCAAAAGTGACGCAAAAGTGGCGCAAGGGGCTTGTAAATCTGCCCCAGGGTTCTTTTCATTAGAATTGCATTATTAAAGAATTGCACACACAAAAACAAGCATATTTAGAGTAGCACTAGGAATATTGACTTGTATAAGTATGAAATTATGTGTGGGTGTATTAATGTTTTCTTTTTCTAGTGTCATCAGGCTTGCAGATAATATTCTTCTAAAAACATAGATTGTAAGCAGGATGTGCTAAAATGCATTTTGGTGCAGTGCATTTGCTAGGGACTACAAATAATGAATAACACGTGTTACTTTAAAGTGTATTTCAATATAGAAGGACAATATGCATTGAGTAGCAATGCTCAGTATTGCAATATTTTCAGAATACAATGGGTGCAAATTTCAAAAATGCCTTTTAGACTACAGGTGTAGACTTTTGGAGAGTTTGCCAATATTTAGCAGTTTGACCACTACGAGTTTTTACTTCCCAAATGTGTTACTGTGTCAGAGGGTCTTATATGTGACTTGCGGTAGGGAGAAATGATGGTACGGTGTTTTGGTTCTTCTTTTGCATTAGGAGCTAAGTTATGTTTTGAGGTTTTGCACACTGCAGACACTATTATCTTTGAGTTCTTTCCTTCGTCTCCCAACTCAGTGTACTAGGTTTCCTGTTTTCAAGATGTTTGCATACATATGCTCAATGATTATGTTTCCACCTCCTCATGTCTGGTTAGGAGTTCCACTAGTGCATATGTGTTTTATTTTTCTGAATATCGTGCCCGCACAATTACACAACTACTGTTTCACACCTAGCCACAGGTCATAGACAGAGAGTGTTTGGTGAGGAGTAGACCACACATTTGGTTCGACGGGTGGGTCAGTTGTGCACAAAAAAAAAGGGGGAGTACAACTAGATCCCTCAGATTTTATCTATATGCAGACTGTAACAGAAAAACCTGCCATGCCACAGGCCCTACTACAAGTAGCATCAGACCAGCTACATTTTCCCACACATGTTTGGATCAAAGCTGGACCATGTGTCCACTGTGATGCTAAAACAGCAGCCAGTTTCCTGCTCCGAGAGGTCATGTTAGGGATGTAACACAAATTAACATCAGCATACCGCCCCCAAAGCAATGGCGTCTGTACATGCCTGAACGGTCTGCTCAAATATAAAATAAGCAAGATAAGTGCCACAATAGAAAATAAATGCTCCAAGTTCCGATCACCACCTAACCCCCCATCAGCGGTCACCGGACAATCAATAAATGTATCAGTCCCAGCAACTAGACCTAAAACTGATACTGAAAGTACTTCTGAAATTGTTAAAGCTGAAATGTATGAGTATGTGTGTGAATTAACATGCACTGTGAAGTTCCTTTCTACTCAGATATCCAAGCGGTGGAGAAGGCCCCATCGATCCTGAGCTGCTACTCATCCCACCCGGAATACAGATTTTTGTCCGGAAGTTTATCAACAGGTGGAAAAAAATGAAAGTTTGAAGGACCTTTTAAAGTCACAGACTCCTCGTCAACAGCTGACCCCATTGAAGAAATAAGAACATGGATACATCGGGGCGACATCAAGGTCGACCCTGCACCACCTCAGCACTGAACAATGAACAAAACGAGGGCAACTTGTTCCCATTGACTATCCAAGAAGAAGACGGTAATCGTTTTTCAGTCTACAGATACAGGTGCAATGCCAGCAGCGCAAAAGATCCTTATTACAAGATATGTTGCTTTATTTTATGTCTATATCATATTGTCAGAGTGGCACTAACAGTGCTTTATTGGTTCACTGTTCTTTCTTATTGCTTGGCTCAAAAGACTTGCATTCCTCAAAAAATTTAAGTTGTCCACACTACTGTGCATCCCATATAATTTTTCACCCTCCCCTGCTGACACCTGTAGAAATAGTAATGACACCTTTAATAATGCAACATGTACCAATACCTATATTGCCTGTGATGGTACCACTAATGTTACAATGTGCCCAGTCATCATAGGGATGCCTCAGTGGCCGGGCAGCATAGTGTCCATGATTCTCTCCAGGATAATAAGTGGAACAGCCAGATGACCACAGCAGGGAGGCAGAAGACTAATGGATCCTGTTATGTGTGCTCATACATTCCACATGCAGGAGGTGCAGATAGACTGATTTTCCCTAGGGGCGTACCACCACGAACTGCAAAATGTCTCCTACATCTGTTCCTCTGCAGAATACGGAGGCAAGTTCAGATTATTGAGGCCAACATCTCTGAGGTATTTGTAAATACCACAATATGGGACCATCCCAATAATGCACGAGCTCATCACTGACAATGCCAGAATAGAGGGGGAGATTCAAAGATGCTTAAGATAGGAGTTCCTAATATAGACCTTAGGGTAGCCTTTGTTAGGAAGAATGGGTTTATGATAGTAAGATCACCCTCAACAGACTGTAATGACTACATACCCCATGGCCCACGACCTACCATGCCCATGCCAAAATAGAACCGCTCTACGTCTATTTACACTAATTTACATCCATGACAAATGGAGTGCCCCAGGCTACTTGAGGTGTAGAGCAGCGTCCTCAGGGCCACCTTGGGTAGACTGAGATTATGAAGATGGGATCGACTGGGAGGTTGAGGATGAGTGTTACCAAATTTGGTCTCAGGAGGGTGGGAGGGGCACTTGGAGTGGGGAGAAAATGTTCAAACACAAAAAAAAGCTTTCAAACTAAAGTCACCTCTTCTCTGTTTTCTAGGAAATGGCACAGTACCTGTTGAGTGCAACTCTGGATGCAAGAGCACAATATACAATGAGGTCATGCAATATTGCACCTCCAGCCTAATGGATTTCTACTGGGCTTGCAGAGAACATCCATCCCCATCCAATGACTGGGTCTGTTACCTTGCTCCACCGACATCGGTGGTATGCTGAGTACTTTGGGCAGGAGTTCTGCCTATTAAACAAGGGCCAGCTCTTTTTTCAACAATATCATTCTGATGTTCCAGATCAAGACAAATGCACACTGGCTTCGAAACACCAAGAGGAGGGTATGCCACCAGATCAGGAGTTCGTGCTGCACATTCGTGCCTGCCAACGATGAAGAAAATGGCTCCATCACCAAGGTTTTCGAGGACTTGAACAACATAGAAAAGAAAATGATTGCTGAAGGAGGTGCCATAGCAGACACAGCCACTGTTTGGTTGAACTTTTGACTGGATGCCTTCGTGGCTGTCTGCCATTCTAAAAGTGTTGTTACCCGTTTTCTGTGTGCTGTTGCTCTTCTGTTGGGCCGTGCAGGTGTTCTGTGATTGTGCTAAAAATACTGGTAGTAAATTAGTAGGTATGAACTATGCAGGAACAAGAAGCTTTAGAAAGCCCATACACAAGAAGAAGGGTAGAACAGGGAGTGGGGATAATTTAGCGCTCCTAGAAGTTGTAGAGCTCACAACGCCAGGACCACACTCACTGCAGCCCACGACCATTACTCAGTGCCAGGTTAACTGCCCCCTACTGACCACCAGTAAATGCCAACTAAGAGAAGATTTAAATTTAGATACGCCATCACCTACACCCTATACATCCCTTGTTGACATACCTGAAGGAGAGTATATAGAGTTAAGGATGCCACAGGAGAGCCAATGTTCCTATGTGAATGACACCCCATGGATACCTCAACTTGGAGAAGGGCCTGCAAAGTATGCTGTAAGAGTTTTGTTCAAGAATGAACAAGAGGAGGGGATGAAGCAGGGTCTAGTTTTACCATATAGTACCCTAGGCCCATTCTGTCCACATCTGAAGCATGAGAGTCTCAAATGTCCCTGCCAGCCCATAGACAGGGTTGTGCTAATATTGTCCACACTGCCTTGAGCGTCTACAGCGGCAGTAGGCCTCATGCCCTTCTGTAACCTTAGATGTATCTCTCCTGAGAAGGCTAAAACCTGCCTTACTGATGAAGAAGTCCCCGAGCCCCTGTCCTCTCCATGCACATCTTACTATACATCAAGAAGAGATAAACAGGAAACATCTGTCATCTAGAAGAACAAGATGGGCTAAGAGTAGAGGTGGGGCTAACCGCAACATTCTCCCTGGATGTTTTGCTAGCTTTGGAAATATGACAGCGACATGGCTCAAAAATAAACTATAACATTTTGATAAACTTTGTACCATTCTCTAAGTTCTACTTTCTTAATTTTTCAAGAAGTGACGCAAATTGTTTTTGATAAAATGTCCAGCTTTTGTTGTGCTCTGGGGTCAAACACCTGCTAATGTTTTGATTCTGCTGTCACCGGTTCTTCATTAAAACTGCATAAAAGGACTGTTCACTGACCAGCTCGTTGATCACCTCATACAGTGTATTCCACGACGAGCTGCTCCCAGCTACCTGATTGATTTATTGATTGATTTATTAGTAGATAAGGTTATACTGTCTCATTGCATTTTGATATTCAATTTCTCTCTCTCTCTCTCTCTCTCTCTCTCTCTCTCTCTCTTTGAATTGCCGTAATTTAATATTTGCAAGATTGCATGTTTTTATTCTTGATTAATGATGTGTTTTTGACACTTGTTACTTACTTGTTTGAATAAAGTGTCACTACTGACTCGATTTCTGCTTCTCAGAGTGTATCTTGTTATTTTAGATAACACATTTAGTGTCAGTTCCTGTGTGGTGAAAGAACTACCCTCCAACAGACCATTAGTCCACAATCGATCATGACATCTGTCAGCACTGCAGGGCCCTCAGCATTTGAGATGTCACAGATGGCAGACCTGTCTATGTGGGGGTTCAGTGCTATGTTCCAGTTCCTGTTCACCCCACCTTGCTGCAAACAAACTACGAAAAGAGTCTAGAGGGGGAAAAACAGTCCTATCAGTGTTGTGAGGGCATACAGTTCCTACCGCCAGAGACATACCCATTTTGCTGAGTTTGGTGAAGACATATATCCTCCCGTTGTCCAGCCATGATTTCTGCACTGCGCATGCAAGTGATTTGGTAAAGAGAATGGGCACACCTCGCTTATTTGTAGAAGTAGACCCACCCGGGTGCCTCAGTGTAACTCACTGGTCTGCCATCACAGCTGACATTGAGAATTCTCCCTACCCAGTCCCTTTTCATCTTATCCGACTACAACTGTGAGAATTGTATTTCCTGCAGGAGAATCATGTTGGGGGATTTCGAGGCTAAATACATGAGGGCCTTTTTCCTTTTATTACAATGGGTCAGCCCATATTAATTGAACAACAATACACAAAGATGTCTGGGACGACTTTGACCTGCATTGGTGTTCTGTGGCACCTGTAATCACAAGATTGGGCGGAGTATGGATACGGCATGCAGTGTGGTGTTGTAAATAATGCATACCACAGGGAATCTGCTCAGTATCCGAGTACCAGTTACTGGATGGGGAAATTTGGATCTGACCCGCAATCTGGTACGAGAGGGGGTGCATCTGAGTTAGCACAAATATGAACTTTCTAGCGGGGCAACAGAACGTAAGGGGCATGGGCTAGTATTTGCATAGAACAGCAAAATACAACAATACTAACCTTGTTCAGCCCTAAGCAGCCTACAACTAAATTCTTTGAACGGGTGAGCTAACTCCCTCCTCCCACTTCCCTACAGCACTGTTTAGTGGGGAGCAAGTCAAAGGTCCCTAGGGTGTGCCCCCTGTTCTGCTAGTAGCCACATTAATCAACATAGATTAAACAACTTCAATGATAACATTGTATCCCTCATAGCAACCGCCCTGGCACAAGGCTGCAGGTGCAATACCACTGCCTGGTTCTCTCAGATCCACATTCAAAGTGGTCAACCCACTCGGCCTCATTACGCAGTTCCACTCTGTGACCAAAAGATCTTACTGGATTTCTGTCTTCATTAGCCATGTTTCAAACTACATTTAGCCTCCCCTTTGCTCAGTGTCCATTTTATCCAACACGTCTTTAGGGGGAACATGACTTATTTCTGCCTCTGACTACCACTGCATGAGATTACCATCTATTCCTGCTTTCCCATTTCTCCATCACTGTCTCAAGCCTCTCCCATTCTAATTTGTGGGAGCAATATGGAGGCCTCCCCAAAATGGTGTCTGCTAAATGAATGGGAAGAAACTGACCTCACCCGCATGGATCGGATCTTGATGACTTGAGGGTTAATGGTGGCAAAACGCAATATTGCTCGAGTCTCGAGAACTGAACAGCCACAGCAACTGAACAATTGAAAGCAAGATATGGACTGGTGCATGCTTGCGGAGAGGGTGGTCTATGAGAGCATGGGCTGTCCAGGTAATTGGACCTAAGTATGGGGGAAATGGAATTATCATCGGGTGGATTGAGTTGCCCTTTTGGAAGTGCTGGAGCTGATGCACGGTGCTTGGGGCTCCTAGACTCTAATAGTGCCCAGTAAATTGGTTGTGGGGTGGGGGTCACTAGAGGCTGTGGGGGGAACACTTTTAATTGCTTGTGTCTTGAGGCCGCACTGTACTGTGTTGTTGTCTTTGTTTTATCTGCAATAAAAAGATTTATAAAAATATAGTCTCTCCCAATCTGCAATAGAATCATCTTGTGAGGCTGTATGGTTAGTGGAGTTCTTGAGTCAGTGTCTCCCTGTGAAGGCAGCACATCAGGCATATCTCACGGACGTGAGGTGCCTGCCCATATATTTGGTGTCCAGCATGTCCGATAATTGTTCCAGGTCCTCCGGTTCCATGAATTCCCTATGGGAGCCATCGATGGTCAATAACATAGTGGAGTGCTCCAATAGGCCATATCATATATCCAATTTACGAAGGCATGGGAGGAGCACTAGGAATTGTTTCCCCCAGAACAAAACAAATTGTGAGAAATCAGCTGTGATATAGATTTCAGTATTTTTTAAATAAAAGGTACCTTTGTGCAGCTTGGCTGCTGAGATAGGCCCTGGGCCTGTTGGTGTAGCAAGAAACAAGTGAAAATAGACCATAGGATCAGATGATTCGTGTCTGATCGAGGACGATTACCGTGAGCCCTCTGGAATTCCAGCAGCGGAGTGAAGGTGATACCAGTAAGGTAGAGAGGAATGTTTCAAGAAATCCCTCCATATCCTCCACCTCCAACCCTTTCCGGTACACCATAAAGCTAACACTGTTCTGCATCTCGAAGCCTCCACGTCCACTAACTTTTTCTTCATCCACCATAGTTTTTAATCTAAATTCGGACTGCTACTGTATACTTACAGGTGATCTTTCAGGGTGTTCACCTTCTGCTCAGTTGAATCCAGTTGCATCTGGAAGGAGCTTAGGCCTGTCCACATCGTTTTGAGGTTACTGATCATTCTTTTGGTGTCTTCTCACTCCAACTCCATCCTCATTTTTATGGCAGTAAATTCACTCTGGGTCTCCAGAATGATTTTGGCCATTGTATCATGGTGAGTGGGTTTTCCTGCTCTCACCTCCGTATAAAGAAGCTGGTGAGGCATCTTACCTTTGGGCATTCATGTGCTGTGAGCGGTTGAGGTCTGTTGCTCGCAAGGATGTACAGGTAAAGGGGGCCCATGGAATCTGTGAGAAGAATCTAGGCCCACCTCGGCCTGCAGTTCTGCTAAGAGCACCCAATCAGTGGCAGGTCCCCAGTCTTGTGCAGAGTGGTCCAGGTTCCGTCATTCTCTACTGATTGGATCGGTAGTGCAGGGGTAGGTCTTGTAGTATTACCACAATGAGTAGCCACTTTTGTGGCATATCACGTATCCCATCCACCTTCCTACCCCTCTGCCTCCTCGGGATGCCTCCAGAATACTGGTCATAGGTGCAATAAGTACTGACCCCGAGGATGGTGGTGGTGATGGGGTCCCAGCCTTCTCATGTATTTCACCACTTCCCTCGTCTATCACCAGCCCGGTAGCATCAACACAGTCCAGTGGGAATGGGGAGAGAGGGTCTAACAGTGGCCACCAGCACTCTGGGCCCCTTAGTGTAAAATGTGCCCCTGCAGGAGATCTTCCCTCTCTTCTGACCTACTTCCCTCCATTCTGCCACCAGGCAGTAGTGTAAGGTGAGAACATCTTCAACCTTAAGCCCCCAGTCAGGGCCTGTATGTTGGTGGTAGCCTCAGGCCTTCCCCGTGGGGACCAGCATCATGTTGCTTAGGCCTCACCACCTCCCAGGCCTTTAAATGGCTGCCACCCAACTACTCCCCTCTTGTGTGCCCCCCAGCCATACTTGAGTGGTGGACCAATAGGGGTGTTGCCATGGGCATCTCAGCAGTGTTATTTTCTGATCTTTACGGACTTGCTGTGAAGCTCCACCACCGGGGTGTAGTTGCCCATCTGGCCTACTGGCAGGCCTGCGACAAAGCACTTGCCCTGATTCTGCCGCTGCTACAGAGCTGCTAACCCTCTCCTCAGGGGACTGCATTACTCACTCCACTCTACCCAGGGCCTGCGTATCCTGAAGTTCAGCACAGGGAGTTGCCAGGAACCTTATTGGATGCCAGCCATCCTCCTCGTGGCCGAGCTGTGCCTCACACTGAGGCCCTCCTTAAGTTGGAAGGTAGCAGGGCACTAATCCTTAAAAGATAGCATCTATTGTTGGAAGTTATTCAGGAAGTGCATGATCAATTCTGGAAGATTTGCATGACTGTATTTTCCTGAAGACTGGTGAGATTGAGTTTCAACCTTTTGAAGCACTGTTGTCTTCTTCATGGAAAGGCTTTCATGAAGGAGTCTGTGGAAGTTTTGCAGATCTTGTTACCCTCTTGATATCCGCAGTTTCTCAGTGAGATAGGTCTGGGTACCTACCTGAAATGGTTTGTGAACAATACATGCCAGATTGAAGATACATCTTACTTCTGATGAAAGCATTTTCAGTGAAATCAACATTGGTCACATATGGCAAAACCTTCTTAGACCCATCATTAGCCAGACATTGCTTGTAACGCTGTCCTGGGAGTGCATGGTGAATTTAGGTAGCCCCTTCTAGTAGGGAGGTTCTGTAATCTATTCTTGACAGTACTCAATATTCTGGATAACTTGTTTTATGCTTCAGTGTAGTTTGAGTTGGAACTGGCCATTAATGTGTGATGAGGGATTGCATATTGAGGTGATTGCCTAAGATGAATCCCAGAGACTAATGCTCAGGAGCTTGAAATGCAAGAAAAGAGATGCCCTATGCCTGCCCTTTAGAGGAGTGGTCTGGTACCAACTTGCCTGATAAATGGACAGAAAGACCCTGCAACAAAATGGAAGAGAGGATAATACAAAAGGGATTGTGTGATGGCGTAACAAAGAAACATTTATTATCATATGGAGAGTTGAAGGAACAAAAATGGTATCAATATCAACATTGAGTTAAAGTAGAGAGTGGGGACAAGATCCTATCATAGGGTACAGGATTACCAAAAACTACTGGTAGAACAATGCAAAGATGAGGACATCAAGGAGGTGATATTTTCAGAAGACGCACACTAATATCTAAGAGAAGACGAACTGGACGAAAAAGAAAATCCATGGAGATGCAACCATTGGACCAGGAGGAGGTGATCAGTAGGTGAGTGCAATTAGACAATTATAAGATGAATACTTTGAATGAGAGTGAATAAAATTACAGCAAAATGTATTTTTGTTTGATGTTGTTTTGTCTTAGAATGTTTGTGAGTTTTTAGCAAGAACGTAGTGTTGTACTAGTACCAGTATTGCACGTATGTAATCTACAGCAGGTTTCACATTATCTTGGTATTTACTCTAATCCAGAGGCAAGAGCCCTAGTTCTGCTAGCCAGCAAGCTCAGTGTTCTTGTTGTAATTGTTCGATCTGGCCCTCTCTGCAAAGTCACGCCCAAACTTCACCCCTCCTGTTTTGCTGGATTCATCTTTGTTGGCTTTAGAACTCTGTACACTTTACCACTGCTAACAAGTGCTAAAGTGCCTGTGCTCTCTCCCTAATACATGGTAAACATTGCCTACACCAAATTGGCACATTTAATTTACTTGTAAGTCCCTAGTAAATGGTTCTACATGTATGCATGGCATGTAAATTAAATGCTACTAGTGGGTCTGCTTCACATATAGTGCAAGTCACTAAATTACCACTTTAAAACATATTGGAGCCCTGCTACTACGGCCTTTAGTGCAGTTTAAACTGCCATTTTGACCCATCAAACTAAAGTTTTGCAGGTCTAAATCTTACTTTTTAATACTTATAAGTCACCCGTATAGTAGGCCCTAAATTCTCCTAGGGCAGGCCGCATGATATTTAAAAATTAGTACATATGGGTTTAGGTTTTACATTTCCTACAGTGAACGATTTCTTAAGATGTTTGCCACTGTTGTAAGACCAATCTCTCCCATAAGAAAACACTGGGTTACCTTATTCCATTGAATAAAGGATAACTTTAGATTGGAAGTAGAATTAGAAATACTTCTCGGCTCTGTTTAATTGTAATTTAAAATCCTTTTTAATGGTAAAAATTGAATTTAAGTTGCAATTATAAAAATACACTTTTAGAGAATTGCCATTTTTCAACTGTTTCTGTCTGCCAGTAGTCTAGATCACATGACTCTGCTGTTGGGGTTTGTGAATTGCTACCAGACAGCAAGACAAAGGAAGCCTAGTTGTTGGTAGGATGGGTAATCCTGGCAGGGTGACTGCGTTGAGGCTGCACAGAGCTCAACTTACACTTCAAAGAGCTTTACCTCCAGCACACATAATGGAACCTGTTACCAGGCCTGCCCTTGCTTTTTGTCCCCCTAGACTTTTGGGAGCCAAAACCAGGAAGGACAGGGTAGCTGACCAGAGCTAGTTTTGGAGTAGGCTAGGGGTTTGCCCAGCACAATGAATGGCACTCAGAATAAAAGGTGGCACACTCAGACACCACTTCAGCTAACTTCTGGACCTGTGAAAGACTCAGAAAGATGGACTGCCATGCTGCCCTGCTGTTAGAAGGACTTCTGGAAGTCCTACTTCCTGAGGAAGGAAGACTGGAGCTGCTCCCTTGAAACCAGGGCCACCAAAGTGACTGCAAGTGGTGACTGGCTAGCCTCCTGTGTGAGCTAAATTGACTCAACAAGTATTTAGAGGCTTGAACCCTGCTGCTAGTCTCTGCTGGAGCGAGATCTAACCGCCCAAGTGGTGCCCCCAGGTCTTGGACCTTTGGAAGGAGTTTTGATGGTACTGCTTCTTCCTAACCTTAAAAGCAGAGATGTAGACATTTTTAAAAGAACTTTTGCTTTCAGAACGACAGTAGATCAGGATCCACCTTAAAGCCAATCCAACGAAGGTGCATCACCGATGGGATTGATTTTGCCGCATTTCTTGCTACGTTGTTCTCTGCAGCAGCAAATCCTTTTCAGCAGGACCTCCCGACAAAGGTATCTGGCCTCGTGAAGCCCTCTTCAGCTGTAGCCTGCAGCCTTCTCCCACTGAAAGAATCTGACCTTCAAAAAATCTTCTAAGTTCGAAGGTAGAAACCTTCACTCAACTTTTTCCAGGGGCTCCCCATCACTGATGACTTCCTCTCTGCCACAGCTAGCTGCATTGCATCGCTGAAGACTCTACCTTCTCCAGAAATCTTCAAGAAAGTCTGAATGTAACTCTTTGACCGAGGCGGTCCTGGTGCTTGTAGCCCAACACATGCTCCATTGCGGTTGACCTTAACTTGTGACTTTGACCCAGTCTCGCATGACTAGATACACGCGGCTGGTGCTTTGTTCTTATTGGTGCTATTTGACACTAAATACTTTAAAGATTCATAACTCTGGTTCTACTAATTGGATATAATTTGTTTTGGTGTCATTTTATTTATTAAAATGTATTCTACGTTTCTAAATTTGTTTCAGATTTTTCTTGTGTTGTGTCTTTATTACTGTTTGTGTACTGCAAAACTACTTTACATGTCGCCTCTAAGTTTGTTTGCTCTTCTGCCAAGCTAACAGAGGGTTATTCACAGGTTAATTTAGTGACTTTTGTGGTTCACCCTGAGAACAAGTGTGTATATTATTTGAGTGGGGCTTCCACCCGTTTTAACTAATAACCTAATGTTTTACAGTAATGAATCTTGATGTCCTTGATGAGACACAAAAAGGCAGTAGAGGAGTTTTCCATGGGAAAGGGGAATTGGATTAAAGAAAAAAAGCTGGCTTCTCTAGGTCTCCAGAGTAAGTGTGGATAACAAACAGAAGCACCTCAAGTGATCACAAAGTAGCCTCAATTGTAATCAAATAATCAGAGATATAGGCATACACCTCACACAAACATATCATGTGAGACTAAGGGCCTAATTAAGATGTCGGTTCGAGTTGCCTCCAACCGACACCGTTTCGGGGCAGGACGGTGGTTCCGACAACCCCATTAGGATGCGACCGCACACGGTGTGGTCGCAAACTTCCATTTTTCAATGGGTGCTTGTGCGACGGGCCAAAGCACAAGCTCCCATTGAAAAATTGAAGTTTGTTGACATCCCTGTACCATGTGGCAGGCACGTCACGGTGCAGGGATGGTTAGGGGGGGCATCATAGGTGCCCTCTAGGCCCAAATGCAGAGGGCCAGGGGGGAAGGGGGCCCTGCTAGGGGCCCCCAAAGTCAGTTTCCGACAGCCAATCCATGTCAGAAAGGCTGACATGGATTGGCTGTTGGAAACTGACATCATAATCCCGACAGCGAAAAGGCCGTCCTTAAGGGATTATGATCACTTACCGACTGGCTGACAGGCTCCTTGAGCCCGTCAGATCCACGTTGGTTTCACCTGCCGGTTTAAACTCCAACCTCCATCATCATAATACGGCGGTAGGACTTTAAACCTACCATGTCGGTCGGAAAGCCTCCGACCAGCTGTTGGGGGCTTTCCAACCGACATCAGAATCAGGTCCTAAATCTCCAGATTATATGATGCCAACAGATCTAGGCATAGAGGGTCATAAGGTGAGACCGCTAGTGTTCAAGGAATGCAGGGAGGAGTACAGAGGAGACTGAACATGCAATAGGAGTCACAACTACAGAGGAGAAGCCACACCGGCAGGACAACGAAGAGAGCACAATCAGGATAATACAGAATCCTGAAAATTTGAGAAATGGACAGGAAATGTATGGCAGAAGCAAACCAAGTAATGCAAAGACTTAACTGACCTGTCAGAAGATAAATGCTTTGAATGTGGAAAAACAGATAATGGAGGAAAAAAAAAATATGAAAGTGGATCGAAACCACAAAACACAGTGAGCCAACAATCACAGTTTAAAAGTCATTTGTGACCCTAACTTCTAATCTCCTGATTTTTTACTTGGAAGTCCTGTCTCTTGAAGGCTGAATTTGCAGGGTGATATTACAGCTGCCATGCTCCAATCTGCCATATTTACCACCCATATCACACACACTGGAACATAGATGACCTAAATCTTATTTTACGAGTTACGTTTTGCAAGCTTTGTAAAGCTCTGACAGTACATCCCCCAACATATTCATTCCCCAGCCTAAGAGAGGCTGGATCGCTGTGAACAACAGCACTGAAAATATTTTACAAATCGAGGAGCATGTACAAAAAAATCAGATTCCCATGAACGTTCAGTTGAAGCATAACCCTTCCAAGCTACTAAATTGTGTAACTAGTCTTTCAGGAGTTTACAATGGCTTACACTTCAAACTCAGAAGCACCATTAACCATGACTGCTGAAGTTATGAAGAAGAAGAGGACAGAGTAGGTTCAGGTTTCATGCAGGGTAATTGAAAAACTGGGCACATAAACCAACATAGGTGGAGTGTCAAAAAAACCACCACTTTACCGATTAACATTTGAATAGGAAAAGGTCTTACAAATCTAGGGCAAACTTAGATTGAAACCTAGGAAGGTGTAAAAATCCCATCCAAATCTTTTCCCATCATGCATGAGATGATGAACCGCTCTGTATTGACCATCTGAAAAATATTTATTATTATACTCTAGTTTGATGCACATAAAGTAAGGTAGGGGTTCTGACTGCAAAAGTGGATGACATTAGGACCACTACTGAGGAAGCACAGGTGTGTGTAGCCCAATCAGATAACATTTGTTGAGGAAATCTATAATAACAAAAATATTTGATTTACCCATGGAGAAATTAAATGAATTATTATAAGCAAACTGCGTAAGAGGTAGCCACATGGACCAATGCTCTAGGTGATTCACAGAAACATAACAATACAGTTCCATAATCTGATTCAATTATTCTGTCTGACTGATGTATTGGGGATCATAACTAGAAGTTTCGTAAAATTAGTCTCCACAATTTGGAAATGAATTGTGACCCTCTATTCATTACTAATAGAGAAGGCAGGCGATGAATCATGACCAAATCCTTTGAAAATATCGTAGACTGTTGAGGAGAAGAAGGAATTTTCGAAGTAGTCCAAAATCAGTGTACTTGGTAAAAAATGTCCACTTTAACAAAATTAGTGGTGTACATTTGACTATGACAAAGATCAGTAATCAAGTTAATAGAAATGATCTTCCAATATCTATCAGAGATAGGAAAAGGTGTCAATAATCCTGAGGTAACTCCATTGGAACGTCCTAATTTGGACACAGCTATTTGGTCAGCAAACACCTCAAAATGTTCAATATAGATTAGTGATGGTATAGCCGTTCCAACTGCTAAAGGGGAGTGGCCCCTAATGCGTTGAGTCCATGACAGGTGAGTACCAGAATACAGGCAATAATATTTATTGCTCTTATAATTTTGCCATCACAACCACTCTGATGGAGGCAGGTTTTCCAGCTCACTTTAGGGGAAGGTTTGCTGTTTGATGGGCATAGGCAGGCTTGTGTATATCAGGATGATAAGGCCCTTGAGAGTTCCACGAGATCATCAAGTTAAAAGAAGAAATGTTAAGGCTGCCTTTTGTCACGAGTGTTCATGCAGGTAATCAAAGGTACTCTTCAGATCACAGTCATGCAAATGCTAATGAATACAACCATTATAATTCATTAATAAAACCTCAATGTGGCCCCTAGTACCAGATATTACTGGACTTTCTTTACTTGTGGGGCCTGTAGGCATCTCCCCCAGGAGAAGATGCTGTATGCCAAACCATTACTATACCCCCACCAGTATGAACAGGCAGCAGAGTGTGATCAAAGAAGGTAATTTGATCCAGACTTGAAACTCGGGCATGGTTAATTACTTGGACACTTGCTAAATGTTTGCCATTTGCTAAATCTCGAATTTCGGCTGGGCACTGCAAAAGATGACAACATTGCGATCACCATCCCCAAATATATTTGCAACAAATTCACCATGTCCTATTGATTCTATAATTGCTCTTAGACTGGCTTTCCTAAGCTTGATCAAAATGGACCTGTAGGTGAAATTCCAATCGATCCATCATTCTTTGTGTTCAATTCCGTCTCCCAAATCCTTCTCTAAATTTTGCAGTGTAGTCCAAAAGATTTGCAAAACAGTGACTGTTTTAAACTTTTCATCTTCCTGAGGGGATGGCAGACCCCAATCGTCAGTGAAACTTTATTCCTTTTTTTAACACTTGATGTTGGGCAGGGCTTCACATGGCAGGGCTTCTTTTCTCATACGCCTTGTGAGTAAGATCAGGCTCCTTAGAAATTCTTTCTGCAATTTGTTTTCAAAGTCCGGGCAGAAGTGCAGGTTCACCGTGCAAGTTTTTTCTCACTATCTTACTCCTGACTCCCACCATAGACATAGTAACCGATTTCTCCTGGAGGCCTGATTTCAATAATTCAAGAATATTAAAAGGAGATTACCAGAAGCGGTTAAACTCAGTGTAATTGTCATAGAATTTGTTTATTAGGTCAATAGTCGCCATCTGGAGTGGTCCCTACTGGTTCACTTCTAACCTTACTTAATCAGTGCCCATGCTAAATGACAAATCTGAGAATATCTGACTGTCAAAAATCCCTTTTGCCATAATCCAAAAGCCCAGAAACCATACAAATCCTTTTCTGCCATTTGATCAAGTTTAATTAACTCACGTCTTTTGATATCAACTGTCTCTTTTGTAAAGATTATGTACGAGTTATACTTGCAACCTTCCAGTGGAGATTGTATGTTCTCCTTTGACCTTACGCCATTTTTCCTTTTGTTTATACCTTGACCTGGCTAGCTCGATTACATTATTAGCACCATATTAATGCATTGTTTTATTATTGATTGCTTTAGCCTGAGGAAGTGACCATAAACCTCCTTTATAATAAGAACAGAAGAAACTTTGAGTCCTCAGATAAATGTGTTTGTGCAAAAAGAAGACATGGCACACTTTATGTTACATTGTCATTGTATAAGAAGGTCAAATCACACTCAATAGCCAAGAATCTATATGAAGAACGATTGGAAAATGCTGCAGAGAAATTATTTTCTTCTGTTCAGTGACTTTTCAAGTGTTGCAACAAAAGCAACTGGTTTATATCTAAAGATAAGTTGGAACATTCGGGCGAAGTCTCAGGCAACATAACAAATCTGACAGGAATTAGCAGCTGTAGTGCAAGAAAAGGTTGTGAGTGAGGAGAACATGGGGCCAGCATGACAGCAGGTCCCTAAAGCGTCCGTTCTCGAGGGAATGCCCCATGCAAATAGAAGCCCCAAGCACATGCAACTAAAGTGAACTAGATGTGCCGTGTGGTGATTCCCCAGCCTAGGAGGTGTTTGGCCGTCAGCAATACAGCCCTTTGGGCATATAAGGGGCCGAGGATCTCATGGAAAAAGTTGCACAGAAGGGGGGTTTATCCCTGCCAGACATGCAATATTATGCTTGGGTCTTTCAGTTGAAGAATGCTTTTCAATACCCCGGAATGCTCAGAAATAGGGTCTCTGTTTAAAGCCATGCTAAAAGGAGTTCAAGTGGCGGCAATGCATTTATTGTTTGAATTCAGACTTGCAAAGTTCTTCGAAAAGGTGAGACTGAGAGTGCTGCAAGTAATAGCCAGGGTGTGGTCTTGTATTAGATGCGCAATGAAAGCAGAGTATTACAGCAACTTGGCTCCCATATGTGATTCCCCGGGCACTCCGGAGTGTTTGAAAGATAAATTGGCGCTACCAATAAAGGCGGCAGGCAGAAAATCATGGGGCAATCTCTCCTGAGACGGCAGGCTACTACCATGGGTTGAGCAAAGCAAGGAGATGGGGGAAGCTCTCCAAATTCAAGTACTTACAGATGAAAAGCTGGGCCCTGAGTTTGAGATTTGATTTGGGATCTATGAACCATCTGGTGGGACAATTTTATGGGAGGACTCCCCAAGGAAGAAAGAAGTATCGATCTGGTACTGGGAACTTTTAGAGACTCTGGATGGGGACTTCAAGCTAGCCGAGGAACTCTGGGAAGAAAGCTTGCCTAGGGCCCAGTTACACAGACATGTGGCAAGTATCGATGCACACTTTATGTACTATTGTTAAGCCTGTTTTTAAGGAAGAAATCATCTTTTTCCCTCCACAGAGCCTACTTGTCACCGTACATAATCTCGAAGAAGGGGAAAGGGAGTGTAGCCAAATGTGCCAAATGTGGGTTAGAAAAGGCAACCTACATCTATATGTTCATGGAATGCCCAGAAATCCAGAAATTTAGGGAAGAAGCAGGAAAGACCATTTTGAGCATTGTGGGGATGAATATTAAGGTAAGCCTCCTTTGATTATCTCTGGGATAGTGGAGGGGCCGGAGGAAATGAGTGGTGATACGAGAAAGCTACTTTTCTATCTCGTTGTGCTGGTGAGAAGGGAAATCTGTAGAAAATGGGTGGGTGACATGCCTCACCATTATTCAGAGTGACTAGACGCACTCTCTTATATAGCAAAAATGAATGCTGCAGGGGGAGTGTATAAGAGGAAAACGTTTTGCTTGCCATTGATGAGTGGACTGGGGGCACTAGGACTAATTGGATGGTAACGCAAGGAGCATATATCATGTTCAATGACAACACTTTTATGGCTCTCCTTGCTGTGTATAAAACATGGCTCTTGAAGTCCGGTATCATGAGGGAGCAGCCGCAGCCCATGCAGGTAAGAGCGTTGGGGCAGTGGGGCTAGATTGGGGGGAGATTCGACAGACGACCATGAGGGAAAATTAAAAAAATAAGTAATTTTCCCTCGTCGTGGTTTGTCTCAATACCCCCCACCGGGCCCCGCAGCTCTTAGCTGCACAGGCTGCAGCTGTGAGACAGATGCAGCCTCCTTGGTCTAATGTCTTTCCACACATAATCCAAGGGTACAAATCGGAAAAAAGGTTGGGAGACAGATTGGAGTCTTTTTCACACTGCACTGTTTTACTGTATGGCCTTAAATGGGAGTGAGTTTAACTGTATTTTTAAAATGGACCTGAATGTTGGATTTTATATCGTACTACCAGATCTATAGTGTTTCATGAGAGTGAGTTTAATTGTTTTATACATACTTTGTGATGAATTGAGTTTAGTGGCTGTTGGTGCAGTTTTATCTGTGTGTGAATGACGATTCTGTTTACAATAAATCCAAAAGTACTTTACAATAAATCGAAATCCCTTATGATGATGCTGGCTAATAGGTGGCATGTGTGTGAAACTGGGTGACTCAGTCTACATAATTGTGATACTTCCATATTTTTAGCTCCTCCAACAATTTAGAATTTGTGTTATGTATCCAAATTTGTATTCTGTATTTGAAAAATATGTTTCCTTTTTAAGTAATGTGATGTTTTAAGTGCAGTGATGTTTGTGATATTTTAGATGTAATTCTTAATAAACTATGTTATCGAAAATGTTGTTAAAAATGTGTGTTTTATTATGGCCTCGGCAATAGCTTTATTTACAGTGAATTTCTACATGTTGGGCCTCATTTATGAGGAACTGGCAAAGGGCAGCATCGCAAGTCTTCTTGCTGCGCTGCGCTGCCCTACTCCAATGTGAAAGGGCAGGAATGTGCCCCATTTATGAAATACGATGTATTCCTGTCCTTTCCTCTTGCGCTGGTGCATAATTTGCAGCCTCTCGCCAACGTAAACACCCTTGCACCATGGAGAAAGGGTGCCTCAGTTGCATGCAGGATTGTTTTTGTGCAGGAAGGGCCACCTTTCTGCACAAAAACAATCCCAAGAGGCTGTTACATTCTCCATAATTACATTCTGTTACTTTAACAATAAGGAACACACAGCCTGTCATTGCATGGCATGCGCTGTGTGTACCTTTGCACTGTATTCTATGTTCTGTTTAGATCTTTGGTGATTGATTCCATCAGGGGCTTCAGTTGCATCTGGAGTTACTCACGGATGGATGTTTGTGCTGTGCTGTCATCTAATAAACCATTTTAAGAATATGCAGTCTGGAGGATCTTTATGGAGGCGTTTTCCTCTTTCTGCAGCACACATAGAAAAAGAAAAACTGAGGAGAAATAAAAATATTTCTACTCGTAATGTCTGGTCTGGGGAGGTGTAAGGTTCTGGCAGTGCCCGATGTTTACATGATTAAGGAAACCTGGAGCAGAGTCAAATCCATGGGTGTTGAGTGGGAACACCCACCGCAACGCCTCCTTGGTGCAGGGTAGGGCATCACAGCAATTTGTCCTGTCTCTGCGTCGCCTTATAGATATGATTGAGAGGCTTGCTTCACCTGAGCATCAAAAACAGTGGCACTCCAGCGGCACAAACCTCTCATAAACAAACCCCTCAGTTTTTAAACCCCTCATTTCTATTTTGCTGTGATTGCTAAGTGCCTAGCATTTTGTCACATTTTATATGTCTAGTGATGTCATGTGTTAATACCTATAAGAATATGTCCAATATATACAACGCTTTTTATCAACCCAATTTGAATGCGTGTGTTTGTGCATGTGTATGTGCAGGATGCTTTTTAGTTTTAACTAAACCATTGCTCTGTTATGTTTTTTAAGTTTCATTTGTTTCTTCTTTCCAACCTTCCACATGACCATTCCCTGTAACCGCTTTATTTTAGTGGACCCATTCTCTTACTCTGCCTTCATTAATTATACCTGCCTGCTTTCAATTCACCCTTGTTAGTGAGTTATTGCACAAAGACATTTACAGAATTCTGTGGTGTGCCTTGCAAACAACACATCTTCTTTCCTGTATTGAAGTCTGACAATCGGTGAAACATATCCTTTCAGCTCGATCCACATTTCTTTTTAATGACACCCACAAAAACACCTACACAGAGCAGAAGCAACAAGCCTACTTGAATATGAACACACGGCCTCTTCATTGGCAGCAAGCCTGTTGTCAGGTTCTGACCAGGAGATGTCCTCGAGGCAGTGCCTCAAGCTGACACAAGACTTCCGTCTCTGCAAGCCATGCCACAATGACTCGTAATTGGGCCCTCTGTGTCTTGTGGAGCAGCATCCTGTCAGGGGTTCCTTTAATACCAGAAATATATTTAGCATGTTTCACTTCAAAGGAGAGCTCGCGCTGAGCTGCAGGTGCGCTACGTAGTTCTACAAAGTGATGGGGGCTCTATCCCCTTTCAAGCAACTGCACCACACCTCTATTTCCATGGCTGAGCCTGTGTGCAGTTTTAAAATGACACGGATCCAACAGCAGATTTCAACTCACTGGACTGGGGGAAACAATGTTATGTGAAAATTGGGCAGCTGTGTATGATTTCGATTTGTTTTACTTATTGTAATGGGCACAGTGCTTTATTTGTAAAGTAATAGGTGCCGGTGGTCAAAGCGCTGCTCAGACACCCGCGGCTGGTGCTATAAAATGTCAGAGTTCGAATAGCAAGGGGTCACAGTCCCGAACCCACCTCAAACCTCTTTAATTCACTGCCACTCACTCCCTGTATTGTTTCCACACTTTTAAAGGTGTCTTCTTTCTCCCTTGGAGACGGATTTTCTGTGTTTCTTTTTCTCCATCTTATAATTTTGTTTGTTTTTCCCTCTGTCGAGAAATGTCTGATGTGGCGAAATAAGTGCCGGTCTCCAAAATAGAGTGCCTATGCCCCCTCACCGGCAACCACTGGCTCAAATTAAGCACTGAGGGGCAGATTTACAAGAAAGTGACGCATCTGTATAGATGCGTCACTTTCCCTGCGCCACCCTCAGAAACCCTTGCGCCACCATAGATGCGCCGTATTTACAATACGGCGCACTATGGCGCAAGGATTGACAGATGCGTCAGAAATTCTGACGCATCTGTTGGCGGAAAAGTCACGCATTGCTGGAGTCGTGTCGCAAGCACAACGCAACTCCAGCAATGCGTGTTGAGGCCTATTCCACTACACTGCGTCACTACTTACGCCTGTTTCAAGCAGGCGTAAGGTTTTGACGCAGTGGCGTCCTAAAAGTGGCGCAGTGAAATCTTGTAGATTTCACTGCGTCACTTTACGAGGCCTTCCTCCGTGGGAACGCCCACTCCTGCATACATTATACCTGACGCAGGTATAATGTCACGCAGGGCTTTACAACGTGACGCATCTCCCTAGATGCGTCACGTTGTAAATTTGCAGAATTTTTTACGCCGCTGTTGCGTCACAAAAGTGACGCAACTGCAGCGTAAAAGTGACGCAAGGGGCTTGTAAATCTGCCCCTGAGTGGGCAAATGAATCGTAGCCAATGCTTGTATGTCTCGCTATTGAAGGGGATCTGATTGAGAAAACTGGGTGCTAATGTAGTCCCCAGTACGGCAAGCGTTGACATGTTGGCATCTAGTATATGTATCCTCAGCTCTAAAAGAAAACAGCATGGGACAATTCTCATCAAAGGCCCGGTCTGTCAAAGCCCATCAGTGGGGGCAACAATGGGTCATTATTCATGAGTCTCTCTAGTTTTGCAGGACTCCAACCTAGTGCTGCCACAATTATTAATAGATTTAAAAGCAAGGCTGGCCTATTTAATTAATGACAAGGCCGCAAAAACAGCTAATTCCACAAGATGTTGCCAGAGGCTGGATGCGCAGTGAGTTCTCTTTCCTCCTCATTGTTGTTGTTTTTTTTTTTTAAACAGTTTCTTAGCCTATGGGGCCCCTGCCTGACTTTGCTGACCTGGGCTCCACAAAAAAAGTCTTACCTGTCTGGCTGTGTTCGAGTAAACCAAACCCCAGAATTTGGATAACCCCCAATGTTTACCTCATTCAGTTCTCAGACAGGTTGAATTGCACGTTAGGACACCCCCTAGACAGTGATTAGCAGAGTAAAACAGTTCAGATAATAATGGGCTCACTTAATAATTGAGTTCCAGATCAGCAAAAAGTTAAAGGGTTTTATTACAAAATTTGAAAATTGGCGGTACAGAAATATTGCCATTTATGTTTCAGATAAAATATCAAACAGAGCGTGAGATCAAAATTATTTTAAGCTCTAAATGAGCAACAAAATCAAAACGAAATCAGACAGCATCCCTAGTAGAATTGGAAACTGGCTCACTCCAGAAATCCAGGGGTTCTTATACACAATTCTCACATACCAAACTAGCAAAACTGTAAAATCATCACAGCCTGATCTCAAAAGCCTAATTTCTTTGGAAAATCAGAATTCTGAGAAAATACACATTGTTGCCTTAACAGATAAGCACCATCCCATTTTAAAAATGTATTCAGCATCCTCGATGTCAACATCATCCGGAGATGTTCTAACTAATATGAAACATTTAAACCGTGCACTTTAATTGAATAAATGGACGAGTATTCTCAACAGAACGCAGCAGAAAAGAGCTTTATATTGTTTTAAGCCACAGGGGACAGGGGAAAGTTCACTGAAAGCAATGTATTCCCAAAAGTGGAATAAACCAATGTACATAAGGTTGACTGTGCTCTGCAGAGAATCTTCGAAACAATTACACTCAAGGGGGAAGACAAGACTCAATGACAAGGATGGCATCCATCTTGCCCAAGATGGCTTTTTAACTGTAAATGAGGCATAATTATAACACATTATTAAACACACTTGCAGGCACCACACAAAATTCGTTTCAAGTAGAATCATGTTAATTCAACCTACATGTGCAGAATCTAATGTGAAGTCATATTAATTATTGTTATTAATGCACAAAATATAAACCCTGAAAAAACACAATCTAACAGCTGCACCTCTCCCACATGACTGCAAATGTCTGGGATATATTAAATCATTTTGCAGAGCCCCAAATGAATCCAACACACAGTGCTGCCACTTGATCACAACAGTAGTTGTAAAAACAGCAATAAAAAGTACATCAGCAGTACTGAAGCTGGGAGTGAAGTGAATGGTTTAAAATGTTTTCTACAAGCAGCAGTAATACATCAGTAGTAGCAAGCTCACATTATGCATTATTGTAAAATATGTGACATATTACAGTGTACTGATTTTACAAATAAACAAAGTTTATACAATTCTTATCTTTGATTGTATCTATGACCTAGGGAGAGAAGTGGAATCTTTTGAGACACGTGTTTCAGAAAGCTTGCCCTATATTTGGGTTGGGGAGTTCAACACTAAAATCTGTGACATGCCCCTAGTAAGATGTGTGGATATACAAACTCCCATGGGGGTAACCAAATACAATTTCCACACAACCTATATGGCAAGGCTATTAATGAACTGATCTTTCGATACAATCTAGAGTTCATGGAACATACTCCGGATAGTGAGGGGAAATTAATTCCCATTTTCCAGAGGAACCGTTTTGGTACTACCATTGACCATATTCTAATCTTTGAAGCCGGATTGTTATGGGTGTATTCATTTATAATCTACCCAAGTCATCTTAGCGATCATTACCCATTGTTCATGTCAGCCAATATTAAAACATAGTGGACCAAGGGACCACAACTTGCTGAACATACGGAAAAACCAGGGTACAAATTGTATTAGCCTTAGGAGGACAAATGTCAATGGAATTGCCCTTCTAGAAAAAGTTATTAAGGACTATCCCATTGAAGGTTCCACTTGCACCAACCAATATTCACAGCCCCACCAAATTATAGGTGCTTTTAGTAAAATATTAACAGCTATTGCGGGTAACTTGAGACTGACCACAAAGAGGCCCAATAATAAACCCATTAGGGAGGTTAGACTAGGTTATAAGCAAGTTTAAGAGAAAGAAGGGTGGATCTGCAGCAGGAAGCGTGGGCAAATTTGCAACAGGCAGTTGAAACAAGGGACATTACACTTTTTTGGAAACAATTTATCAACCCTTTTTAACCCTTATTAAAAGATTCATTAGCCCCCTTTCCATTTCTGAGCTGGCTTGCTTCCTTTTTCGTTTATTTCCCACTTCTCCTGCGATTATCTCCCCCTCTGTGGTGGCCTTATAGGCCTCCCATAGAGTAGCTGCTTCCTTTACTGGGTCAGTATTTTCAGCAAAGTAATGTTCTGTGGTTTTGTGTGGATGTTCCACTTCCAGATGGTTTGTTAGTCTCAAGCGGCCATTCTCCACTCGCCTCTCCCCATGGGTGTGGAGTTTCTATTGTAATGCTTCATGGGGAGAAGTCGGATACCTTGCTTTATACTTCACCTTTGCAAATCTAGTGAGTGTGGGGAGTGGAGTGAAGAAGTAATTTCTATAGGATTGTGTGCTGTGTGCTCTGGAGTAGCAGGAGTATCCTCTACTTGTTCCGTGTGTCATTTTCTAGGTGACTCCCATGCCCACTGCACATATAAAGCTGTCTCATTTTCCTGTGTAAAGTTGGTGTGTCTGTTTGATCTGACTTCTAGTTAACTTTTCGTGAAGTGTCATATTCCTCTTAATATATTCAAAGCTTGTGGTAGTTTCATTAGACTTTGTCCAGGCGTTGCTGTGTATCTATTTGTAACCCTGGCCAGACATAAACGTTGATAAGTGCCAACATTTGCCCTTCCCAGTCTCCCAGCACTGCTGTGTACCTTCTCAGGTTGTATGTCCATACTCTGCTTGCTTGGAATGCCAAAGCCTTCTTCTTTTCTTTAAGTTTAAACAGGAAAAAAGTCTTGGAGAAGAAATAAGAAAAAATCATTTGGAATATAATCATAAACACGTCCATAAAACAGATGAAGACATGAAATCATAGTATACTGGATATACATTTGAGAAATAAAAATGAAAAAGAGAAAGGCCTAAAAAAAAGAGAAACAAAAGAAGGGAAGTACTATAGGGAAGAGAAGTAAGAGAGAGAAGAGAAGGAGAGAGAAAAAGAAGAGAAGTAGAGAGAAAATAAAGAGAGGACAGAAGTAAAACCTTCAAATTACATATCATGGAACTATACGATCGCATTATATGCAATTAATAAAAAAATACTTATGAAACTATGATACTTAAACAGTTTTATATATGCTTGAAATTGCATTAAGAAAACAAAACATAGAAACATTTAATGAGGTTTGGTCACTTCTTCAACTAACGGTTGGTGTGTAGTAGCTTTATAGAATCAATCAAGAAAAACTGTAACAGGTGACCAAAGAGCATCTCTGTGAATAGCAAGAGTATTGTAGAGGACATAGGCTCTACACACAGTATACTACCATGCTTTAAAGGGAGCATCAAATGCAATTTCCCAATTCTTAGTTATTTGTTGAAAGGCAACAGCCAATAAAAGATCTATAATTTCAACATTTAAGGAAGAAGTGGTCCAGTCATCTGCTACACTCCCCAAAAAGATATTTGAATTTGACAAGCACTCTCAACCAGTACTGCTACTCCTCTGGAGTCTGTGGTGTACCCTGAATGACTGGCTAGCATTTATTTCCCCCTGCCGAGTACCATTCCATTTGTACCTTTCAAGTGTGTTTCTTGCAGATACACCACATCGGCCAAGTATTTCATCAGAGCCTTATTCACTAGGCCAGTTTAATTTTGTTCCTCTGCCTTTTAACATTCCATGTTAGCATTCAAAGTGTTTACTGCCATTGTCAGTAGCATCTATCCTCACCCCCATATTCGCCATCCCCTCCAGTGCTGTGTGGACGCCTCTTGTGCAACGTGTAACTTGATAATATTATTAGCTTTAAAACTTTTCCCCAACTCCCACCACATTTTATCTTACCGTGCCACGGGCTTTGAACTAACCGCCACCCCAATTCATAGTGTGTCTATTATGAATTTTACATCTATAACCATCAGTATACGGAATCGTGTAACGCCGGCTATCAGGGCTGAACCTGTGGAGAGTGTATCAGAAGTGCTGTATTTTGCATTCGTAGCCCCCTTTCCAGCCCTCCGGGTGGTTCCCATCATGTTCCCTTGGTGATGTGTCGGTATTCTTCTCCATTTTCTCCCACTTCCATGGTCTCCTACCCATTCTTCTGTGTCTCTTGATTGTATTCCCATCTGTTAGCCATCTCCAGGGTTTGATCTCTTTGAATCACTGCAACCACTCTCGCCTTTTCAGATTCTACCTGGTCTTTCAAGGGAGCTACCTGCATGCGTCTCTGGGATGTGCAGCATCTGTTACGTTCCTGCCATCTCTGTGCACAAGATGTGTCTCTGTCTTTGGGAGGTGGGTATCCATGCCTTTCTAGCCATTTCCATACCTCTTGAACTTCTGTGAAGAAGTAGGATTTTCCCTGCAATGTTATTCTTATTTTGCCAGAGTGGAACAGGGCATATCTGATGTCTAATTGCTTTAGATGTCTTTTGACCCCTAGAAAGGCTTGTCATTGTCGCTGCCCCAATGTGATGTAGTCTGGATAAATGTTGACAGTAGCCCCTTCCACCTGCCAAGGTCCGTGTTTTCACTTCACTTGTAGAATTGCATCTCTGTCTCAAAAGTTTAATAGTCTGTCCACTGTTGACTGGGCAGGGGCACCCGGTATTGGAGGTCTCCTGGGACTCCATGGGAGTGCTTCACTGTCAAACATTTAAAGGTCCCCCCCAGCATCACCGAAGATAACCAATCTTCCAGGAACAATTCCTTGATGGGTCCTTCCACTCACTCGGGTTGCCCTACCAGCCTGATGTTGTTGTGTCAAGAGCACCCTTCAGCATCATTTTTCCCCCTTCAGTGTTGATACCTATTGTTCCAGAGTTTGTAGGTGGGCAGAGTGTTCAAGCACTGGTAGTCTGACATGTGCAAGGGTTGATTCTGTTTCTGTTACTCTGATCCCCAATTTTCTGCGGTCGGCCGGAAGTAAGTTCACCTCATGTGACACTGCTTCAATCTTTTGCTCCAGGGCCATTTTCATGTCTTTTGTGACTACCAAGATTGTCACTGTGTGTGCCTCCAGGCCCACTCACTTATGTCTCTCCAGCAGATGGTCTGAGTTCTTTACAGCTGGGTAGGGTCTCACTCACTTTGTAGTTTGTCCTCTGGTGCCTTCCGTGAGGCCCCCATCTAACCTGAGGTGCAACACGGATTTAGCTTTTAATCTTGTGTGGCTCTACTTTGGACATAGGGAGGTGTTGGTGGGTGGTGTACTCACCTTCCCAATGTGCCACTTTACTTCCTCTCCCCATAACTCATGTTTGCTATTTGGGTGGGGCTCACCTCCACACCCTGTCGGTCAAGGGGGCCAGCCGTGGAGTCCTTCTCGAGTCCCTCAGCTTTTCCACTGGCTGCCAGGGTGCACAGTTGGGTGCCATTCACCCATCAGCTGTAAATACCAGTCTCCCACTTTTTTCTCACTGTCTGGGAGCAATACACAAAGACCAACTGCCAAATACGCCTAGCCATGTAACCCAGGATACAGGCTGCAAGCACCAAAAGGTTGGGACAAGAAAACACCTACTTTCTAAAAGTGAGATTTTCTGAATTGTGACTTAAAATGAAACTTTACCATTAAAAAGGTTTTAAATTACAATTCTTTAGATACCAAACTCTATATTCATATCTGCTCGCAGTTGAAAGTTATCACTTCTAAAATGTAATAAGGTAACCCAATGTTATTCTATGGGAGAGGTAGGCCTTGCAGTGGTGAAAATGAATTTAAGAGTTTTACACTACCAGTGCTTGTATCAGTTAAAAGTAACCCTGGGCGTAAAACTCCGCTCCGCTTGCGGAGTTTGCGGAGTTTTGGCAACTCTGCGTTACGCGTAGAATGCGGAGTTGCCGAAAAACTCTGCACTCCGCAATGGAGCGGAGTTTTTTTTGTGTTTGCTTGCCTAAAATGCGTTTTTGCGTGCGCTGGAGCGAAGTGCCTGCGATTGCTGACGAGATTTCCCTAGCCGTGCGCGAGCGCCACGAGATTTGCTAGGCGGTCGCATGGTCCCGCGAGAGTTTGCGATCGTGAACACGTCATTTGAGCGCGCCAGCAGAGTTCTGGCGGGGGTTTTATGAAGATCGCGATCCCGAACACGCTGGCTCTACCGCAACTATAATCTGGAGAAGGTTCTCTCCCCAGGCAGCATCAAAACCTTCTCAAAATGACAATTTGGAGTAAAAAACTCATCAAATTGACATTTGGCTATACTTTATTTGTGCAAGGAGCCCTTTTTCTTTTTTTACTTTTTTTTTCAAGAGGAAGGAAGTGCCCCAGAGTCTCCAACTTCCTGTTCCTGTCCAGCAGGATCCTCCCAATGCTTTGTCCATCTCCTGGTCACTTTTCATTTGGATTTAGATTTGGAGCTGGGAGGATCACTCTTTGTGTCTGCTGCATAATATATCATTGGATTTGAGAACTTTGAATTTGAGATTTCACAAGTAAGTCGGAAAATTGGTGTTGTTTGATTAATTGGGGCCATGCACCTAGATTTATTTGTACTTTTCATCGTTTTTTTAAATTTATTGTGGCCGCTGGCCTGTAGTTTTCGTAGGGGCCTAGTAGCTTCTTTGTAAGTAATTTTTCGTCTTTTATAAAGGAAACACGTTGCACAGTTCACTACATTTTTCTCCATGTTTTGAAATCAATTTGCAATATCTATTTAGTTCACTATATAGCCCAGTAGTCTGCCAAAAATAGGCTTTTCTCAGCCAGTAGGCCCAGAGCTACTCATGGGTGCATGAAACAACTGTTTCTGTGGTGTCTGTTGAATTTACATAATTTTGGCCATGGATAGCATTGGATTAAAAATACAAAATGTGTTTTTGTTTCATTTCACCTTTTTTTATGTGTGTTAAATTAAATGCCTTTGTTGGATGTGTGTGGTTGTAACTTGCAAACCTTTTTAGCCCTGTGGATTTTCGTTTTTGGCAATGTTGCAATAAAGATGTGTTGTTTAGCATGCCTCCTTTGTATGGCCAGTGTGTGAGTGTGTTTGTAATAGTAGGCCAGCATTTGCCTTGGCTGAGCCTCCCCATGTAGCCAGGGGCCATTTTGTAAAGTCTGTGTCCATATAGGCCTGCTTGAATGCATTGTTTTCCAGGCCTCCTGCTTGTTGTTGTTGTTGTTGCGACCATGTGTCTGGTGGCCATTTTGTGGAGGCAGTTAGTGTGCTTTTGCCTTGGCCTGCATGTCTTCACTTTGTTCCTCTTGGCTTATTGCTTCCTGTTGTGGTGGCCTGGCCATGTGGCTGGTGGCCATTTTGTGAAGGCAGCCAGTGTGCTTCTGCCATAGGCCTGCATGCCTTTCTTTGTGGTGGCCATGCCTTCTTGCTGGTTGTTGTTTTGCATACAATTTTTTCTTCTTTTAGTCAGAACAAATGTAGAGCAGTTCACTACATTTTCTCCATGTTTTTTAATAAATTTGCAATATTGATTTGAATTGATTCACTATGTGGCCTAGTCTGCCAATGGGTTTTCCAACCAATAGGCCCAGAGCTACTCATGGGTGCATGAAACAACTGTTTTTGTGGTGTCTGTTGAATTTAAACATTATTTTGGCCATGGATGGCATTGGATTAAAAATACAAAATGTGTTTTTTTTTGTGGTATTTCACCTTTTTGTATGTGCTTTATATTAAACGCCTTTGTTAGATGTGTGTGGTTGTAACTTGCAAACCTTTTTAGCCCTGTGGATTTTCGTTTTTGGCATTGTTGCATTAAAGATGTGTTGTTTAGCATGCCCCCTTTGTCTGTCCAGTGTGTGAGTGTGTTTGTAATAGTGGGCCAGCATTTGCCTTAGCTGAGCCTCCCCATGGGCCAAGGGCCATTTTGTAAAGTCTATGTCCATATAGGTCTGCTTGAGTTCATTGTTTTCCAGGCCTCCTGCTTGCTGTTGTTGTGACCATGTGGCTGACGGCAATTTTGTCAAGGCAGTCAGTGTGCTTTTGCCATATAGGCCTGCATGTCTGCCTTTCCTTTGTTCCCCTTGACTTATTGCTTCCATTGTCTTTTGTCAGCTGCAGCTCCCTGAATGCTGCATCCCACATGATGCACAATGCCAAACCATTACGTTTGTTGTTGTTCTTCTTCTTTCCTACCCTTCCTGAGTGTACTGTACAGTACACCATGAAAGCCCTTGTTGTTGTCAAAGTCTGACAAATGGCTACACTGTATTGTTAATTGTTTTAATAACTGAGGTATAATAAGTTAACACTAACAAGTGTGACCACGCACTAAATTATATTATATTTGTTTGTACTAGCAATTGAACCACAACAATGCCACATTTCACTGATGTTCTTCTTGCTTCTTTGCATTTAGGTGCACAAAAGAGGAGGGGACAATATCACCCATTGTACTGCCAGACAGAAGGCCTGCGCCCTGCGCACGACGTCACGTGACGTGTGACCTCAGACATCTCTTCAACTTGTGAATCTAAGACAAGTGCTGCAGCATGCTAACTGACATCTTCAAGATGGCCCCAAAGAAAGGTACCAGTACCAAGAAAGTCAAAGTTGCCAGTGAGAAGAAGAAGAAGGCACTGCCACTTACCATCACCGGTATGTTGCCCAAGACCTTTTTTGGGAAACCAAAAATTGCGCCTGCAGCAGCAGTGTCCAGGGAGCAAGCTGGCAGCAGCACCCCCGCATTGGTGGACACACCCCACCAACCTAGGCCCAAGCCCATGTCTGTCGCAGAGGCAGCCAGTCTAATCTCGACAGCACCGATGAGCAGTGATCGTTAGCTAGCGTCAGGTTTGGCCCTAATGGGGAATGCACTGAGCACTTTAAACTGTGTGGGGTCCGGCAAGGCTGTATTGTAGTCCCTTTTTTTTTTTTTTTTTATATCAACCACATAGAGCAAGCTTTGGCTGTTCCAGGTGTAGACGTCCCCTTTTGCAGGAAGTCGTTCTATACCTGCCTTGCTATATGCGAATGACACTGTTTTAATTGCTCGTACGGCCATAGGTTTGTGCAAACTTCATCATCTTATTAATAGTTTTATGAGTAGCCTGGACCTAACGACAAATTTTTCTAAGTCACATGTCATGAAAATAGGCCCATCAAATATGAAAACTATGAAATATGTAGTAGATGGCCAACATTTTAGTCAGGTAGAAAAGTTCAGATATTTGGGGGTCCAATTGGACTCTGGGCTTAACTGGCACTCACTTATAAGTCAGAATGTCTTATCCTCTAATAGAGCGATATTTAGTATTGGCAATTTCTCACGTAGGCTTGGGCGCACTCATATACAATCTATTTTAGAAATCTATAGGGCTAAGTGTGTCCCATGAGTGAGCTACGTCAGTGGAATCTGGGGGTATGGCGGGGTTGCTCCAATTGCTGTAAAAGATGACTTGGGCATACACGGACACCTGCTCTACCATGGCTTCCTTACATCCACTCAGTTTTTGATAAACTAGCCTTTGATGAGATCTGGCTCCACCCAAAGAGCAGTAGTCAACATATAATCCGATATCTAAAAGATAACTATTGGAGGTGGGAAACCTCCAGACAAATTAACAATCCAAATATGGCCATTAGACTAGAGCCTTTCTCTCAGTTGAGCAGGGGCATTGTGAACCCCCTGCTTTAGCAGCTACAGTGGAGGTGGAGTTGTTGATGGGCCTCTTATCTCTGCAACTTGGCACAAACGCTCATAATTAACGTGAAAGGGATGGGGTGAGTGAGAGGATGGATGGATGTATGAATGGAAGGAAGGGCGGCTGGATGGATGGATGGGTGATAGAAACAAAGATGGATGGGTGAGTGAGTGAATGAAGGGATGGATGGATAAGACAAAGGGTAACTGGATGGATGGGTGAAAGTGTGGATATTAGAGTGAAAGGATGGATGACTGAGTGAAAGAGCGGATGGATGAGTGAAAGGGAGGATGGACAGATGAGTGAAGGTATGGATTGATGAATGAATGAAAGGGTGGACTGGTGGAGGAATGAAAGGATGGAGGGCTGAGTGAGTGAAAGGATGGATGTGAGGATGGGTGAGTGAAAAGGTGAGTAGATGAATGGATAGATGAAACAGTGGGTGGATGATGATGAAAGAAAGGATAGATGGATGGATGGGTGAGTGGGTGAAATAATGGATGAGTGAAAGAGTAAATGGATGGATGAGTGAGTGAAAGGGTGGATGGATAGGTGAGTGAAAGGGTGGATGGACAGATGGATGAATCCATGAAAAGATGCATGTAAGGATTGAGGAGTGAAAGAATGAATGGATTAGTGAAAGGGAGGGTGGATGGATGAGTGAAAGCGTGACTGGATGGATGGATAAGTGAAAGGGTGGATGATGATGGGAGAAAGGATGGATGGATGAGTGAATGAAATGATGGATGGATAAGTGAAAAGGTAAATGGATGAATGAGTTAAAGGGTGGATGAATGAGTGACAGGGAGGGTGGATGAATGGGGTAAAAGGGTGGACTGATGGATGAATAAAATGGCACATTGATGGATGAGTGGACGGATGGATGGATAAGTATAAGGATGGATGACTGAAAGGGTGAGTGGATGGATGGATAAGTGAAAGGGTGAGTGGATGAATAAGAGAAAGGAAGGATGGATGAGTGGGTAAAAGGATGGATGGATGAGTGAAAATGTAAATGGATGGATAGGTGGAAGGGTAGAAGAATGAGTGAAAGGATGGATGGATGAATGAAAGGATGGATGGATGAGGTTTAATGGTTAGGTTTGATGGATAGGTTTGGAGATGCATGGGCAGACGGATGAAATGGTCAGATATTGAGTGATGGATGAAAGAATGAATTGAAGACAGAATGTAAAGGTGAAATGTGGATATCAGTGGGTGGGTGAAAAGATGAATGGGAAGATGCTTGGATGCAGGTTACAAGAGAGCTCTTCCAGGAGGGTTGCAATGAGTTGCTTCGTTTGCTTTGTGCCGTAAGAGCTTTAGTTCAAAGTGGGGGCCATTTTACTTTTCTGGCTTCTCCCCTGCAGTTGAGCCCTGAGCTAGATTGCAATGTTACCTGTAATGGGTGAACCCTTTGGTGCCAAGGTACTTTGTACCAAAGTTTGTTTTCTCCAAAGTTTCCTTATAACATACTCAGTGTCATTTCTGGGGGTGGTTGTGTAATTCATTTGAGATATCAATTTATACCCCCCCAAGCTGCTGTCCATCAGCCTTAATATGGGGATATGGCCCCTCCCACCTGAGCAAGGCGTCCCACGTGTGTGTTCTATGACACAAGGATGGTCCTTTCTGCACATCTGATTAAACCTAGCAATTAGTAGCTCCAGGGTACTGCAATTAGCAGATCTAATTAAGCCCTCCATAGCCTTAGGCTTCGAAGCACGTTAATAACAGGTGTTATTTTCCTCTTCTGCATCACTCATTCAATTTCAGGATCAAAGGCTGAGTTAACCATTTGAGGTTTCAACCTGTAACCAGAAAATTGCAAGCAAGTCCCCCTAGCAGACATATTAAAATGTTGGTCTATTTCACTGGCGCACACATCCTGTTCCAACTCAACACCTCTAAACTCTGACCCCTGCTCCTGTTCCCGTGTCACCAAAGTCCTCACCAATCAGGATGATAGAGGGAAAACTCCTCCTCGTTGCTTCATCCTGTGGCATACGAACGTTTTGAGAAAGTTCCTTAATTTTACATGGATGCCCGTTTTAATTCCAACTCTCCTGTCCTGCTCAGAGCTTAGAGACACCTTTACTCTCGCATCAAGCTATAAATACAAATAAATAAGAGTAGATCTGAAAGGAGACTTGATGTATCCTTTCTACTGTAGTGAAGTAAAATAAACAGTAAGTTGCAAATTTTCATTTGCATTTATATAGGGCCTCATAGACCTTGACGAGTGGCCTAGGCGCTTCAGGTAGACAGATAGCACGCTGTGCCACTGAAGGCACCTCTCACCTCAGTGACGCGGACATCAGTAACGAAAACCTAAAAACAACTGCGATTTGGGGAGGCACCACGTGCCCCCTAACACAGGCTGAGCAGCCATGGCCTACCGAGTCTGCCCCAGCCACACGGCACGAAGCCCGGCCTTTGTACAGAGGCCCGAGGCCGCAGCTCTGTGATCTGAACAACGTCAATGAATGCAGCCTCACAGCAGGGGGGCTGCAGGTAAGAGCTGAATGCATAACTAATGCATTCTTAATGAAGGCTTAATCCACAGGGCACCACCGAGAGTGTGCTGCCCTGGAGGGGGAGGGGCCATCTCTTCTGTTGCTAGCCCTGGACTCCCGGCTCACTTGAAGATCTGAAGGAACAAAGGGGGGGAGGAAGGGGGGCATTGGTCTGGTTGAGGAGAGGTGTGGCGGGTGCTGGGATGAAGAGGGACCAGGCTTGCCTCCTTTAATAAGCTGGGCTCTGAAGAGAAGATCTAAGGAGCGGGCAGAAGAAAGTAACCGGGTGATCAATACAGTCAGAATCAATAATGATATGCACAAGTTATGGCAGATATGAGCCCACGGGCTCCAATGTCTGCGAGCCAGCAAGAAAGAATGTGTGTGCGTCTGCACGTCTAGAAACAAGCATTTGCAATGCAATAGGACTCGCATTTACGCAAGACCTATTGCATTGCAAACGGACAACGGGAGGGAGGGCGGGGGGAGAAGGCACGGACAACGGGAGTGAGGGGGGGAGAAGGCACAGACAACGGGAGTGCAGGCGGGGGAGAAGGCACGGACAACGGGAGTGCGGGTGGGGGGGTGAGAAGGCACGGACAATGGGAGGGAGGGGGATTAGAGAAGGCAGTAGGAGAACCTTATTAAAGAAAATAGTGCTCACAGTCTAAATAACACATACCATGTAACACTCAAAGTAAAGGGGCCAGTAGCCATGGGAGGATACAAATGACGACATGGCCATAATAAGGAGGGACTAACATGCCTATAAATGAATCCGAAGGCAGCATTTACGAAGGACAAAGACAGAAGCCAATTGAAAATATAGGTGGGGGAGTGGGCGGGGCTTCCCTCACACACTGAACTACCACAGATATTCACCAGAGCAGTGCTTGCATGCTGACTCTAGGCTCGGCCTAAAAAGAAGACCGTGTAAGCAACTTACTGACCACCTGCTGAAGAATCTGCACACATTTCAGCCATTCTTTTAAAGCCCGGAAGCAGCTGAGGATTATTCAATTTGATAATAGAATGCCAGTTAAAGCACTCATCCAGGAGGTGTCAACACGATGGAACTCAAGTTATTACATGCTTGAACGTCTGTTTGAGCAGTACAGACCAATCAATGAATATGTCATGCAAAGAGGGGATGCTACTGTGAAAGGCATGATCATTGAGATGGACCAATGGGGCCTAGTTAAATGCCTGCCAGAGATGCTACTTCCTTTTGAGGACTTCACACGTGAAGTCAGCAAGGAGGACTGTACCATGGGCCAAGCTATCCCATTGATGCACATGCTACAGGAAAAGCTAAAGGAGGGGTCTGCAATGTATGCAGGTGTGGAGGGAAAAAAAGAAGCATGTGAGTTGGTGGAGAGCTTAATCCTTCGCTTATCTGAAATAAAAGGGTGCAAAGAGGCGTTGTGTCATCCAACCATTACATTTGTGCCACTCTTCTTGATCCACGGTGCAAACCATTACTGGACACTTTCATTCCATTTTTAGACGGGGATGTTGCCAATTACAAAACTTGGATAGCTGTGCAAGCTAGTCAGCTAGAAAAAAACAGCCAGGAATTCGAGGCCCACTCCTCCAGGACAAAACAAGTACTACAGGGCAGCCTTCAAGTTCAACTTCAGAGCCTGAGGGCAGTGCAGTTGGCTCACAGCAGCCAAAACAACCAGCAACACCAAGAACAACATCAACAAGAACAGGAGCATCAGCCCCAAAATCGGCAGAGAAATGGTTTCTGCAGGCAGGGCTTAAGTCCAGTGCTAAGGCAAAGGCAAAAGAGGCCAGGCAAAGCTGAGCACCCATGACCATTGAGCGGATGGTCCAGGCCTATCTGGATGACCCAACAGAGGTCTACTTTGATGAAACCCCTTTGCTGTATTGGTATGGAAAAAGGTGCCAATAGCCAGTGCTCAGCAGGCTGGCGATAAGCTATCTGGCTTGCCCCGTAGCAGGTGTCTCTGCTGAGCATGTTTTCGGTGCTGCTGGTGCCGTTCTGACAGTGAGAAGGACCAGTCTCTCGCCCAAAAATGTGGAGAGGTTAACCATGATCAAAATGAATCAGCACTTTTTACCACCTGATTACACCATACCTGAAGTACCACAGCAGGAAGATGATGACGGCGACTCAGGTCATGGAAGTAGTGTGTTAGGTGACCTTCTTCTGGGCGAACCACCAGAGTTTGAGGACGAGCTCTACTTCCCTGACAACTAGATTTGGGTGATGATGACTTTGAAGTGGCCTAAAGGTAAGCAACAACAACAACACCAGACCTACATGTCTGTGTAGTGGTGGTAAGTGTGGTGTGACTGTCTGACTGATACTATAGCGGTGCATTTATTTTTTAATTAACTGGGAAAATGGCAGGCTATGTTGCTGTGTGTGTCTGCGCTCAGTGATGTCTGGATCAAATTCAAAGCTAAGTGGAGGTTGGGTGGGGGCCTGTTGTATGAGGTAAGTGCCTGAAATAGACATTTAGCCATGCTGCCTCTGAAACAAACTCTTCTTGTTGCACTGCTTTATGCAGTTTAACTTTCCCCCTTGTTTCTTAAATATCATTTTTTTTCATGTACAGGCCCTTACCCTGTGCCATACAGGAAAAACAACTCACACTTACCTTATCAAACCCCATCCGCCAGACACCCAAGATTAACGGACAGTCCAAGAGGAATGCAGTGCAGAGATGCATCTCTTAATTTTGCAATACATACAGTATCATATTTTCTCTTCAATCATTACAACTATGTGTATTGTTTATGTTTATTTAGTTTAATTGACGCCTATAGATATGTTAATTTTATTTGCAATCTTTCAAAGCCCGCTACAAGAACATAAATATATCCTGGGTCTCTCTGGGGGCAGACGGAAAATTAATTTACCTGTACTAGTCTAGTACTCATCATCATGCATGCATTTCCTTTTCCTCCCATAACAGATTTATGATGGTCGGCCGCCAAGATGAATGCGTTGTTGTCCTTGTGTTGTAGTGTTTGTCTTTGTCAAACCTTTCCCTCAAATTCCCCTTCTTATCCATTCATCGAACCCCTAACCCTCTTCCCCCGAGCTGTGTGATTTATTGGTGTGACTAAATTAAATTTACACCATTAATTGATCACACACTTGGTGGGGCAGATGTGGTGAAAGCAACACCAACTTAAGGGCAGGCAGGGCGAGGATCTTAAGTTCTGCTCTAAGTATAACTATAGCCCACACTGGCATATATTAGATTGCCCACCCATGCACAGACAGTATTTGATATTCAAATGTTTTTCAGAGGAACATAATCCATCATAATTGCCAGCATCAACATCCTTTCAGCACTAAAGGTTACGCTTGTCCACTTCAAAAGTTCATAGCTCGAGTTGACTTGTACTAGGCTAGCCCATCATTCTGTTTTTTTTTACTTTAGCATTGCTTATCATGGTTTCTTGTTTGGCAATCTTCCTCTTGTGTACTGTACTTCTACTAGTCGTTCTCTAGTCTCCCTCAGATGACTGTCTCATTTTCTTTTTTTGCAACTGCTACTGCAGTGTCTCCTACTACCCTCACCATGGCAACTTGGGAAACCAAACAATCACCATGCACCCATCGCTTCGCCTAACCATCAATCACAGGTAAGAGAAGAAGTGTGGGGGACGGAATAATGTATATACTATGGAAATTAATTAAATCACACACCCACACCCTTTTGAGTCCTTATGGGTTTTAGCTGCAGACTGCATAGACTAGGAGGAGAGACTGACAGTAGTAGGACAAGTAAGGGTACCGGATCTATCTGTTGGAGTGTTACACTATCTGCAGATTTAAAAAAACGCCACACCCCTGCAGCAAAGGAAACAGTTTGAAGTAAAAGAGTAACCCCCAAAAAAGATTTACATCATTTGTAAAACTATAAATGTATTCCCCTAACAAATAAACTAGAATGAAAGAAACCCACAACACCTGACAGACCCCTCTCCCTAATCCCAACCAATGTCCAGTAAAAAGTTCAATTGTCCATAAATCCAAATGTCCATAAAAAAACAAAAGAGAACACCCAATTTTTCCCCAACTCCCATATTCCCACCCTTTCCCAAACAAGTCCCACCCACCCAAAAAAAGATTAAAAAAGGGGCAAGTGACTGAGATCTATGATCATCTGGCGGCGGGCTAAGAGCCGGATCTTGCGCTCAAGATGGTCGAAGCACTCCTCCATCCTGGCCTCTTCGCGTGCCATCCGGAGGAGCATGTGGTGCTGAAAGTTTTTACATGAACAAGAGGGGTGGGAAGCAGTGGTTGCCTTGCAGTGGACAGCTGCCGGACCACGGCACCGTACCACCGGAGGCGCTGGGGGGCCTGGCTGGGGCCCGGGGCATTGGAGGCTGCAGCTGCTGCCTTCTCATCCTCCAGAGCTACCAGCCACCGATATTCATCCCTGATGGCCTCCATCTTCCGTTGCCGGGTCTTGGCTGCTATCTCCTGCCTGGTGGGTTGGGAAGGAGTAGTTATATCAAGAAAGAAAAAAGACAATTGTAACCAATACTCTTAGCAAAACAGTAACACATAATATTATACACATAAAATTAAAGTGGCCCAGTAGCACTAGCAGTACATAACATTTGTGGTATCCTCGATTCCACGGTCCCTAAGTTTTGGATGTGATTAGAGTTTCAGGCTTTAGGCACTATGGAGTAGACAAGTATTTTTCTTCTCTCTCTTGTTTAGCCAAATTAATCTTGTAGGCATGCCAGCTCAGCTTGTGGCCTAGACAGACATACTTGTGCCGTAGATTTGCCTTACTTTACTACTGACTGCAGGTGGTGAAGCTGTACTACACAATTATCTCTTTTTCTATTATTATGGCCATGCTCTGTTAAATCAATGGCAAATGCTCAATTTTACTTTCACCCTGACTACTACAGCAAGGCAGATATGATTAATTACTAATATGAATGATGATAAACGGCATGACGTTACGGCATGTCACGTACTACTATTGTTTGTAACCATGCAGCCGATAGGCCACCCATGGCTGACACTGTCGTAATGGCATGGGTAGGGAGGGAGTGTGCCTCTAAGTCAGAGGGAGGCGATGGGTGGGTACATACATACATAAAATATATGCTGTGCTTGCAAACTACTGTGAGTTAACAAGGGAGTAGTCTGAAATACAACCCCAAAGTACACCTTTGAATCAAAGACCTAGGAAATAAAAAATATTCCTTTTATTCTTCTTCCCAGGGATTTTTCCATTTATCATTGCATTGTTCTTCTAGCATTATTTTTTCTCTTCACCCTTGGCTTTGCTACTCTTACTCTGGCACTGTTTAATTTTCTATTACATTGTCTTTCATCCAGTCTTCTTCACCTATGATTGAATACTATCCAGGCATCCATCCATCCAAACATGGCTAGCCTATTATATTATATTATCCTCAACAAATCTTTCACCAACATACAGTTGATTTTTGTCCTTTAACCACCCATGCATCCTCCTTGCTTGCCTTTAAGTTTGACCCATCAAACCCCCTGGAGGATTCCTTTCACCCATACAGTTTCATCCACCCAGACAGGCATGCTTTATTTACCTTTCACCCATCCTGCTTCTACCACCCATGCATCCTATCAGCCACCTATATGCCTCCCTAGGCCCCCTTCACCCACGCATCCTTCTCTGCCAGTCATATATTACATGTCATCATCACTCGTCCTTTCTCCTTCCATCCTTCTTTCCCATTTCCATCAACCCATCAAGGTCTGACTCTTAGTCTTCTTCACAAACCTTTCTCTGCTGAGTTGAAGACGAGAAGAGGCCATTTGTTACTCAACTCCCGCTAATGCTGAGTAAAGGGTGTCTTCTTCAACTGTTCACAACTTAGTCTCAACAGTACAGTGTACACCCTTGCACCGAGTGTATATACTATACATTTGATTGGCACTAAGAAAGGAATATGATTTACCACCGCCCACCACTGCTTCTGGCTCACCCCCTGCAGCTGATGCATCTGCCCCCTTCTGGATGGCATCGCCTTCCCTGCTGGCCCCGGCACTGGTGGTTGGTACGCCTAGAAAAAAACATTACACATTTTTTAGATGCTATATATGCCTCCCCCTGTTTATTTTTTTCACTAGCAAGATTGAATACAATCATCACCACACACATCAGTACAATTCGGGTACACAGACTAGAGTAGACAATATGTCCGATCAAAAGTAATAAAATATCCGGTTGGGCATTTTGTTGGAGGCAATTTTTAAAAATGCCTCTTAAGAAGAGAACAACCCAAAGGACTGGACTCAGTGGCTATAGCTATTGGTGAATCTGAGTCTTTGAAAATAAAAAGAGTGGCAAACTGGGACGACAATCGGACATAAGGTCTTCTTGGTTGGAGAATGTAATGGTGCCGTACTCCTCCTCCTCCTCCTCATACTTCCTTCCGGCCATGGTGCATGGTCATCATCTCATCAACAACTGCTGCTAATATAATTATACCAGGCCTAGATGAGAAGAAGACACAACTTTGGGGTGTCCAACATGACCATTATTTTCTTATTGAGCATGAGAAGGTAAAAGAAAGCCTTCTCATCTCAACAAACATGCATAGAATACCTTACTTGGGCATGCAATCTGCACAGCAGAGTAGTAGTACTAGTAGTAGAAAGGACCAATGGGCTCTCTGAGTCTTTACAGTACCACCACTAGGCAGTCAACAAAATATATAATGGGAGAGGGAAAGCTGACTTAAAAACAAGAAACAAAGCTACAGACAGACTAATACAAAGACAGAGGCAGTTTGAGGTAAAAAAAAAAAGACACTAGAAATATAAATAATTAAGTTATGGTAATGCAGGGATAACAAGAATTTAGAAACAGATAGAGGCAAGAGGATTTGGAAAAAAATAAAATAAGGAAACAGAAATAATATAGTTCAAAAAAATAAGGAGCGGTAAAAGTTAGGGAAATATATATTAATATTAACAACAGGAGGACTTACTGGGGCCAACAGAGCCATCCGATGAGGAGGGTTCCAGGGAGGCACCTCTAGCTCCTCCACCCGCCTCGGCCGACCTCTTCTTCTTCTTGCCCCTGGATGCTGATGATCATGTAAGACATAAGAGACAAAAAATGATTGGTGTTAAATAAATATTAAATAATCGCTCCAAATAGATTTTTTGACAGGAAACGGCAATTGCAATAACATTGACCTTTCCTAAATCAGATCAACTAGTAGTAGACTCGTATCGTGGTTGCGGAACATCCTATTTTATTGGTTGGTTGCTATCCACTCACTAACTATATGAACTACAAAAAGGTTCTACTAGGAGTCAAGGACTGAAGTGAGAGGACGCGGCCCACTAAATTACAAGCTAATACTAGGTAACTAACTACTACCACTAACTTAGTGACAGGACAAAGGAAAGGAGTCTCTCTAGTCTGCTTTACCTAACTTAAGTTCTCATAAATATCAGCCCAAGCAAGCGCAAAGTTGCAAACAAGTACAATTATTAGGTAGCGCCAAGCACCTATCTAGTATAACGATCACATGATAAAAGATTTTTAAATGTAACTTACCTGCATGTGAGCAGCAGCATTCTTGCTATTTGGGAAAAAAAAATATTCACAATAACATAGAGAACACATACAATGATAATTATAATTAGCTACTCACCAAGCCCTGTGACCTCAACACCTAGCAGGTCCAGCAGGTCCTGCTCTTGGTTCAGGATATCAGACCACTGGTGCATCAGTTGGTTATGGGTGCGCCGGACCCCAGAGCAGCGATACATTGCCCGGCGCACCCTCGCCCACCGCTGCTGCATACACAGGTTTTAATTATGATGATGGGGATGATGATGAATCGAGATTTGCAAAGCGCACAGCTACTCCTGGGAGTGTCCTGGTAGGCCTGTGGCATGTTTAAAGGGCTCCTTAGGTTGGTTGCAGAATCAGTGCTGTAGGCCCACTACTAGCATTTAATTTACATGCCCTTGGCACATGTAGTACTATATTACTAGGGCTTACAAGTAAATTAAATGATTGAGTGCAAGCCAATTCTACCTTGTTTAAAGCAGAGTATACACGCACTTTTGCACTGTTTAGCAGTGCTAAATGTGCAGAGTCCAAAAAGCCAACAAAAACGGCCTCAGAAAACAGGAGGGTAAAGGAAAATTATTTAGGGATGGCCCTGCAGAGAGGGAAAGTCCAACAGTGATAATGAAGTCTGAGTAATGAAATCTGAGGGGCATATTATCAAGCCCCTATCGCCACCACAACATCACTTTTTGTGACGTTGTGGTGGCGATAGGGTCAGCGCCCTATTATCAAGGCAGCGTTAAGCCACTTAACGGTGCTTAAAGCCACGTTAAGTGGCTTAATGCTGCCTTGATAATAGGGCCCCTTTCACGCTAAACTTAGCGTGAAGGGGGCGTGCAGTGGGTGTTGCGGTGGGCGTTCCACCGCAACACCCATTGAAAGTCGGCAGCTGCCACCTATTATCAAGTTTGGCGATAATAGGTGGCAGCGCCGAACTAAAAGCAGAAAAATCCTGGTCTTAAGGTGGCGAAACGAGGAGAAATGCTTTATTTCTCCTCGTTTTTGCTTTTCCATGTGTGCTGCCTTGTGCAGCACACATGGAAAAAGCAAAATGCCATGGTTTGTTCATGTACAGGAAAGTGTCCCTTCCTGTATATGAACAAACCGTTTTCAAAATGCCATTTTGTAACTTCCATGTGTGCTGCATGAAGCAGCACACATGAAAGTTACAAAATGGCATTTTAGGTTTGTTTATGTGCAGGACGGAACTCCTTCCTACACATAAACAAACCTCCCTGTTCGCAGACACCCTTGCACTATGGTGCAAGGGTGCCTGCGCTGGTGCTAAATGTGTAACTTAGCGCCATCGCAGGGGGAAACGCCAGGCTGCACCATATCCTTGTTAATATGGTGCATCCTGGCGTTTCCGAAGATGGCGGAGAGAGGCGTTAAGCCAAGACGGCTAACGCCTCTCTCCGCCACTTCCTTGGTAATATGCCCCTGAGTGTTTTTGCTTTTATCTGTGGGTTTAAAAATATTGAAAATATACAATACTTGTTTAAAAAAAATATTACATGATATTTTGTTCATCTTAATATCTTTACATTGCTGGCACACATTTAAAATTAAGATTTTGATGTTGTGTTCATTTCATTGTAGTTGTAGATTTTTGCTTTGCAACACTGTTTGTTGGTCGTTTTGGCACAGTTTCCTTTTGTTGCAGTTATTTAGGAAAATATGTTAGTTTCATCTGTTTATTTTTTAATGTATTCAGATAAGGGTTTGTTCATTTTAATATTTTAAATATGTTATCTGTTATTTTTAGTTAAATTCTAGTTTTGTTCTTTGGTTATCATACTTTTTTACATGGTATTTTTTAATAATTTGGCATCCATGTCTTTTTCTTTTAGCATGTTTTCCGTCTTTTCGAGGAGGAACCTGTCATTAAGATATAGAACCATGTAGCATAGTTTTAATTATTTTTTATTTTAACATACTTTTAGCCATTTATTCATTTTGCTAGATTTTATTTATTGTCAAAATTACTTTGGTTCCAGTATATAGTAGTTCTTTGAAAAGTTGCAGTCTGTAGGTTTAAAATCTGGCAGAGCGAAGCTGTGCTACTGTAAATATTTTTAGGTAGCCTTTGTTGTACATTTGTGCCCCCTGTTAAATGGAAATGCATTTCTTTTGTTAAAAATTTGCTAGGTGTGTTGGGCACTACATTGAACATTTTATTTTTTTATCATTTATAACAAATGCTAATTGGTGTTTTTTATTTATTTGATGTATTAATTTTATTTTGACATATTTGTACATATGTATATATGTTTAATGTACTAATGTGTGTTTTATATATTATTTTTCACGATTGGTGTTATTTTTCCTTATTTTTAATCTGTAGACAACATTTGTTTTTTTCTTCATTTTTGTTTGAGATTTCGTTGTATCTCAGATATTTTTTTCCATGTTATTTTTGTCATTGATATTTATGTGTTTACTGTTTAAGTATAGGGTCATGATATTTAAGTTTTTCATATTTTTTGGCTAAATTTTTGTATGTCGCGATTGTTTTTCTCGATACAGTGTTATAGCACCAACTGGGGAATCTGTAATACTTAACCCAATCCCTGCATTTCATCTGATTTTTTCGATGGAGTTTAAAAAGTCTTTCATCATGCAAAGTATGCAAGAAAAAACACTCTTCAGAATTGGCATGGATATTGAAGGGGCCAGCGGCTCCCGTTAACAGTCCCATCAGTATTAGCACAAGACTTGTAAAAAGGCCCTAAAAATTCTGTTCATTGAGATAGTGTAGTTTATGATCCCACTATGTCTTAGTAGCCACCAGCCTCACTGAGTTTCTGCCTTGGACAAACAAAAACACCTAAGGGTTTGAGTTTATAGAACGGCTCTATCCGAATTCAGTTTGTATTCTTCAGTGATAGAGAACAGTAGATTTTAGATTTTAAAGTTTCCCTTGTTGAGAGAATACACCCTAAACAAGACATCCCCAAACTTTGTACACATTTCATTTTTAGAAGCACCTAGCTATTCTAGATTCAGGGGTCGATTCCGATTCGGGCCGGAAAAAGCACCGACCGACTCGGATCCGGAAATAATACCGACCGACACGTACCCGTGGCGCACGACACGCCAAGTACGATGCAAGGCGTGAAAAATCCGACCGACACGTACCGAAACCAAGTCGACCGACCGAGCCGCACAGAAAACAGCAATCCGGCCGGAAAAACACGCGAATCCAACCGACCGACACGCACCCGGAACAAATCCGACCGAAACGTACACGCGAACTCCAAACCGCAAAGTACGATGCAAGGCGCGAAAACCACGAGCGAGTCGGACGGAGGACAAGCCGTACGACCGACACGCATACAAAACCGAGCCGAAGCAACACAATACACCGCGACCGACGCGTACGCAGCATAGAAAACTGCACAAACACAGCGTGAACGAAACGGAGAACACCGTACGAGACCAATGCAGGGTCCGACTCGGTCACAAGAACGTTTCCAACATACACAAACAGCACAAAGGAAAAATCACCCAAAAAAGGCCAAACAAGCAATTACCAAGCCAATAAATACTGGGGGGGTGGGGACAGAGAACAAAGACACACCCACAACTCCACCTATATAAAGGACAGAAATCACAACCATGAGCCTTTGCAAATGCCATTCCACTGCCAGCACCCAAGAGAAAGCAACCACACACCCACAGCTCATCCCTCACACAAGCCACACACCATCAGCACACCAACAAATACCTACCTCACATACACCCAGCAAAACACACACTCACACACCCTCACCTGCACACCAACACACACATCACCCACCATCACCACCCATCACCATGCCCCCCAAGAAGAATCCCAAGTTCCTAGATAGTGAATTGGAAGTCATGGTAGACGAGATCCTCAGGGTGGAGCCACAGCTGTTTGGCACACTGGTCCAACAGACCCCCATGTCGCAGAAAACCAAGATGTGGGAGAGGATCATCAACAGGGTGAACGCCCAATCACCATGTCGGCGCACAAAGACCGACATCCAGAACAGGTGGTATGACGTGCGCAGGAGGGTACGGGACATGCTGAAGAAAGACTACATCAACAGCCAACACACCGGCAGTGGCCCTCCTGCCAAGCCAATATACCTCAGGCCCTGGGAGGAGAAGGTGCGGGCCATCCTTCCGCCAGTGAGCGTATATGGACTAGAGGACATCCCAGAGCCTGGTGAGTACACAACAAATGTACACAATATACTGCCACAAAACACACACATCACTGTCAAGGGGAGAGTCAAACCATGCACTCATAGCAATTACACAGCAACCAGAACAGAATCATCCCAAAATGTGTATGTTAGTCAGATAAACACAACACATGCCATCAAAAAGTCACATCCAACTGTGCCAACACATGTACAAACACAACTACAACTACAGCTAGGCAGTGGCACAAATAGAACTAACAAACACATCCAGACATGTAGCCACCACAACAACACCAACACACAGTGAAGACCACTCAAAGGAAGGAATTCTGTGTATGCTGGCCAAGTCAGTGTAGCCAATAGCATCATGGGAGTCGCAGTCACACATATTGCCCCCACCACAACTGTCCCATCAACACCACCATGAACCATGCGCACATCACAGGGAGTGGAGAAGGACTCACAAGATGGCTGACACTGGCAACTGCTGTGGGAGCACAAGGCCCTGCTGGCAACTGTGCACCAACAAACAGCAGGACACCACTGACTGACATCCTGAGAGACAACTTACACTCCCTGCAATGCAAGCACGTTCCATGGTGGGATATCTGGCTAGCTGGGTGGGAAGGGGGACTTGCAGCACTGACCATAGTCACAAGCACCTCCCCTCACACCCCCCAACACAAACTCCACAGAACCCACCTGGTAGAATGCAATGCCACCCATCCTAACACAAGATCCCACAAAGAACCACCACCCTGGGTTATGTTGTGTGAAGCACAGGGACACTCTTGGGACTTCTAGCCAAACAACTGCCAGGACAACACTCCCAGCCATCCTGTCAGCACAGCCAGCCCACCCCACAGGGAAGCAGAGTCAAAGGAAGGAAGCATGGGCATGCTGGGAAGGGGGAGGAGGCAATAGCATGATGGGAGTCGTAGTCACTGATATTGGTCACCCCCACAACTGTCCCATCAACACCACCCTGAACCATGCTCACATCACAGGAAGTGGAGAAGGACTCACAAGATGGCTGACACTGGGTACTGCTGTGGGGAGCACAAGGCCCTGCTGGCAACTGTGCACCAACAAACAGCAGGACACCACTGACTGACATCCTGAGAGACAACTTCCACTCCCTGCAATGCAAGCACGTTCCATGGTGGGATAACTGACTGGCTGGGAGGGTGGGAAGGAGGGCCGGCTGTCAACCAAACACAACCAATGCAGACCATGTTCACACCCCAGAAAATACATAGAAATGCCCAAATAATGCAGGACAATGTGCCACACCAATATCAACCCCTAACTGTGACGACTTAGGACAATGCAATGTACAGGCCCGCACCCAGAGGCACAGTCACAACTGTCATGTGTGTCAACCATTGATGCCTGCAGAAACATAACATACATTGTTTGTGTCTCCCAAAAACAGGTGATGATGGGGACACAGCAGCAGACGCTGAGGAGTCCCAGTCCCAGGCTCAAGAGGATGCCGAGCTCACTGGCGTCGTACAGCCTCTGTCCTCCTCGGACGATGAAGAACAACCTGGCACATCCGGTGCAAGTCAACATGCAGCACCAGCAGGACCACCCGCAGCAGCACCAGCAGGACCACCAGCTGCACCCCCTGCACCCACCCCTCCAACGACTGTCACCACGAATACCATCCCTGCCGACATGGACAGAACAAGGAGCAACACCAGCACAGTGACCCTGGACCAACCTGGGGCCATGGACACCACCACCACCACCAACCCCCAAGGTGGACCAGGGTTATCTGTGCGTGCCACTGCACACACTGCACATGTCAGCAGGGGTGGTGGGAGGGTGGGAGACAGAGGTCGCTGCTTGCAGACATTGCTGGTGTGCATGATGACCCACAACTGGTACGCATAGCTGATGCGTACCAGTCCAGCACCGGAGAGCTCAGCCAGGTAGTGGGGCTCCTCAGAGACATTAAACAGCAGCAGGCTGCCCATCATGCCCGCTTGGACTCCCACATGTCCCACGTGGAGTCACACATGTCCCGTGTGGACTCACACATGTCCCGCATGGAGTCCAAGTGGGATGCACTGCATGAGATGACGGCGGTGCACAGGGACATTTTACAATGCCTCCGCCAGATGAACAGCAACCAGTCCACACCTCCCTGTGTGCCAACAACATCTGGTGCCGAACAAACTGCAACTGCCACAGGGAGGGAGGAGGACTCTGGCGGAGAGTCCCCTGCACCGCAGCAGCCTGTACTTGAGGGCCCCCCAAGAAGAGGGGTCGTCCGAGGAGGGAAAAGTGAGAGGCCGATGGCCAAGCGCAACTCCCAGGAAGCCTGAACCTGTTCTGGATGTTCGCCTTTGTGCACAGACTGTTCACCCTGTTGATGGCAACACTACTCCCACACATTGCATGGGGAGTACAAGTTGGACCAATGTGTCAGACAACTGTGGCCCCGATACTGGGGATCCTGTCTACCAGGACTTTCAATTCACCTAGGAACTTGGGATTGCAAGATTTATGTACAGCACTACCCATCCTATGCACTATTAACACAAATGTATCACAATAAACACACTAATACACCATACTTGCCTCTGTCGTGATTCCAACGTGGGTGCTGTTATGGGGATGATGAACTGCAAAATTACACTGTGTATGCGAACTGCAACAGCAAGGACAACACAGGCATGTGAGTACAGGCAACGTGACACACATGAGGGAGACACACCACCAGGGCTACACAACACATACACACCTAGGCCATCTGACTCATTGCCTACACTGATGTTGCCAGGGAAGACGGTGCAATGCACAGACACCACACCCATTCCCAGTTGTAGTCAAGTAGCCCACAGGTGCAGTAAGCAAATGGCAGTCAAATGTGTGACCACAGACAACGCACATCACAAAGTGAAGCACAGGTTTATTACACAGTTGCAACATGCCGTAACCACTACAGATGCAAGGTAATCCCACCTGGCAGCGGGCACACAGTCAACAACTGTAGACGGAAGGAAGTCCATGGGTGTGGCGCACATCACCTGTAGGGACACAACAGCTACCAGCCTGGATGTGCAATCACGTCGTCGGTGGACACAGTTGACCAAACGAATCTGAAAGTACCCTGTGAAGGACAGAAATGACACACAGTCAAAAGCAATGGAGTACATGACAGAACAGCAAAACTCATGCACAATACATGTTACAAGATACCCACCCAGAACCAAGTTAGCATGTCAACACTGTTGGGGAGTACATCCCACCTGTCACCACACATCGCAACACACATCCAGTCAAGTAGCCCATGGACACACTCCAACAGCACCAGAGCACCACTCACACATCATGCCAACTCACATCATTGACATGACACCTCAGGATACTCACATTCAGCTAAAGAAGTTGGTGATGAGCTGTGTGCGGACATCACCATCACCATCATCATCATCATCGTCACTGGCATCGTGGTCCAGGCCAGGATCCTCCACAGGTGGCGGATGTTGGTCATTGTCATCCTGGATGAGAGGCAACTCCTTCCGCACTGCCAGGTTGTGGAGCATGCAGCAGTCGATGATAATCTTGCACACTTTCGCAGGGGCATATGGGAGGGACCCTCCGGTCTTGTCCAGGCAGCGGAAGCGGCTCTTCAGGAGACCAAAGGTCCGCTCAATCACTCTCCTGCTCCGACCATGTGCCTCATTGTAGCGCATCTGGGCTGGTGTCACAGGGTTCCTGAGGGGTGTCAGCAACCACGGCATGTTGGGGTATCCCAAGTCACCTACGGACAGACAAGTGCACATTAGCTGACTTGGAAAAGTGGGCGGAATACTACAGATCAGATCACACACAATGGCACAAAGTCAGTACACACCGACAAGCCAGGCACGCTGGTTCTGCATCTGTGCCATCATCCTGGGGATGCGACTACTCCTCATCACAAAGGCATCGTGTGCTGAACCAGGGAAACGGGCACACACGTGTGTGATGGTCATGTCTGCAAGACACACCACCAGTGCATTGACCGAGTGGTAGTGCTTGCGGTTCCTGTAGGCCTGCTCCTGGGCCTGTGGTGGTACCAAAGCCACATGTGTCCCATCAATGGAGCCAATTACATGCGGCATCCTCCCCAGGGCATAAAAGTCACTCTTCACGTCAGTGAGTCGTAGCAGTCTAGGGAAATAGATGTACCGGTTCAGGAAGAGCAACATTGCCGCCAAAACATCGCGGAGCACACGGCTGAACATGGTCTGTGACATCCCACCAGCAGTCGCCACAGTATGTTGGAAGGTACCAGTGGCAAAGAAGTGTAGGGCTGCCATCACCTTCACCTTGGGGGTCAGCGCTGTAGGATACGGCCGGCCAGGCTGCAAATGTGGGGACAACTGCACTGCCAAATCCTCAATCAGCTGCCTGGTGAAGCGGTACCGTCGGATGCTGTCCCGTTCCACCATCGTTGCCAGGTCTGGGAATGGTCGATGGACAGCAGGAGCCCTGCAGTGCAGAGGAGAAGTAAGCAAGATTGCCAGTCACCCCACATATGCGGCATTGAACACACTCAAGATCCCAACATACATCATTATGAGGCACAACTACATGAAGTGTGCAGTACCGGAAGGACATGTATGGTACATACATGGCCAACATCTGTCAACAAGGTCCAACAGGTGGCATCAATTAGTCCCAGGTTGGCCCATTGGATATCATGAGGCCGTGTCACAGTTCCCATCTCCTGCTGCCGTGTCACAATAACCCCCCACAGTGACATGTGAGGACAGATGTGGCCCAGGCACCACAGCTCAACGACAGGTACATTCCCAGGGACCCTGTAATGCCACATGGACACTGGCATTACATGGAGTATCATGTATACACCACAGCAAAACAACCATGACCCCACAGGTAGTGGCCCCACTTGCCATGGCAGGACAGACATGGACGTCTGTGACACACACGCACAACATCAGAGTCCATGCACACACAACGTGGATGTGGAGACTGTCTCACATTGTGCACATGAAATCAGAGACATTGTAAACACTACATGCACAAAGACTGTGGAGGACCATCACTATTGTGCCACTGGGACACCCTGGCTCAAACATACCGTCCCACATGGGACTCACGGGGTATGTGACATGACATACACATACACCACTGTGAAATGTGACCATGGCACATGCACAGATATGAACAGTTGCACATCACAGTGGTCATGTACACGTAACACCCAGGATCCTGTCCCCATGAACATGTGCATAGCCTGGGGGTGGCTGCCCACAGGTGACACCCACAGGACAACATGTACACCAACATACACACAATAGGAAATGCAGCCTTACATGCCTTATGATAAAGTTTGGACAGGCTGTCGTGATGTAGGTGTGCCCCTCACTCCCTGGGAGCTATCTGTGGCTGGCATATGTCCATCTGAGACAGGCATGCTGACATATGCCAGTCACATGTACAGTGATGCGTTGTACTGCAATGGACCGATCGGTGCCTCCGGCCGGCCCATTGCATTCAATGTGTGCGGATACGAGTTGTACCCCTGTGCGCGTTGAACTGCAATGGACCGATCGGTGCCTCCGGCTGGCCCATTGCATTCAATGTGTGCGGGTACGCGTTGTACCCCTGTGTGCGTTGAACTGCAATGGACCGATCGGTGCCTCCGGCCGGCCCATTGCATTCAATGTGTGCGGGTACGCGTTTTACCCCTGTGCGCGTTGAACTGCAATGGACCGATCGGTGCCTCCGGCCGACCCATTGCATTCAATGTGTGCGGGTACACGTTGTACCCCTGTGCGTGTTGAACTGCAATGGACCGATCGGTGCCTCCGGCCGGCCCATTGCATTCAATGTGTGCGGGTACGCGTTGTACCCCTGTGCGCATTGATACCGCAATGGACCGATCGGTGCCTCCGGCCGGCCCATTGCATTCAATGTGTGCGGGTACGCGTTGTACCCCTGTGCGCGTTGAACTGCAATGGACCGATCGGTGCCTCCGGCCGGCCCATTGCATTCAATGTGTGCGGGTACGCGTTGTACCCCTGTGTGCGTTGTACCGCAATGGACCGATCGGTGCCTCCGGCCGGCCCATTGCATTCAATGTGTCGGGTACAGCGTTGTACCCCTGTGCGCGTTGAACTGCAATGGACCGATCGGTGCCTCCGGCCGGCCCATTGCATTCAATGTGTGCGGGTACGCGTTGTACCCCTGTGCGCGTTGTACCGCAATGGACCGATCGGTGCGCACCCATTGACAATGGGCTTGCCTGGCAACGGACGCGTTTTCGAATTTCGAACGAGTCGGTTGCTGTAAATTCAGTTGGTCACCCACAACAATGTTGCAAAATCATGTATGTCATGAAGTTGAAGATTTGAAGGATGCTGTGGGCGTGTTTTGGTGCTGCTATTCCATGGATTGGCCAGTTTCAGAAGATGCAAACGACTTGGACCTATCACTTTGGACACAAGGGACAGTATCTGCCTCTCCAGCACATATATATTGCTGGCTGTTCCCCTGAGAGCTCACTTGCCTGCACTACATGGTCCAGGACGACATCTGCCACTGCACTGCTGCTGTCTCTGCCCCTCTGGACCCTGCAATGGCACGTACTGTGGAGAGAGCCCCAGCCTTCAGCCTTGAAGAGAACCAGGCCCTGCTGGACAGCCTACTTCCACAGTACAGCAAGCTGTATGGGACACCAGGGGAGCAGGTGAGTGTTCTGTGCACTGCCTTTCTGAATGTGCATTTTGTGTGACTAGCAAGGCTGAGAGTCTGCACGCCACTGGCTAGCAGGCTCACTGAGTAGTTGTCACCCCCATAGTGTGTAGTGACTTGCACTGGACAGGTATGGTGCAGTGACAGTGCATTTGAACATGGTTTTACTTCCCATGCAATGATACCATGTAGTGACGTCTGGCAAACTGTCCATGGTCAGCTTTGCACTGCCTGTGTACATCATGTGCCCCTGTGATTGAGACATGTATATACAACTGTGTCATGCACGGATATGTTGCATATGTGGTAATGGCCTTTTCACTTTGTCATCCTGACAGGTTAATGCCCATCGGAAGCAGGAAATCTGGAAGGACATCGTCCGGGCTGTCCGGTCCGTGGGGGTCTACAAGCGCCGGATCCGCAACTGCCAGAAGAGGTGGCAGGACCTTCGGGGTTGGACCCGGAGGATTGCACGGGTCCAGCTGAAGCTGTCGCCTCCTCGCAGGAGGGGCGGAACACGGACCCTGACCCCCACATGCTCCAGATCCTGGCGGTGGTGTTTCCAGACCTGGATGGGCAGCTGAAGGCCAGACAGCAGCAAGTAGGGGTGAGTCAAAGACTGCACTGTGAACTCTGTATTACATACTTTGTGCCCTCCTCTGGCCTGGTTCAACTGCCACAGTGCAGCAGTCATGTTGTCCAGGAGCCATGTCCCTCTATTGTGCACTGCCCACTGCTCATCTGATACCCAGGTGTGGCCCTTACATTCAGGGAATTGTGTCACTTGGGACTGTGTCCTTGCAGTTTGCTTCACTAAAGGTGGGGGACAGCATCTGTTTCCCTAACTCTGTTGTGGGCATCATGGGTGGGTCCATTGTTCACACAACGCCTGGGTTTGGACATGTGATCTGCGTGTTGCTTTGATATGCGGTCCACTTGCTGAGCTGAGCCACCACATGTGCCTGGGGTATGTGGCACATGCCCATGCAGCGGGTGGAAACAATGTTTGGGCCCCAGGAGTGTGCAGATTACGTGTGTCACACATACATAGCCAGCTATCCACTGTCCAGGGCACATCCCTCATTCATGTGGAGCAGGACAGTCATGCCTACTCCAGGCCATGCAATGCACTCTGTACTCCCACTCCCGTGTATCAGCTGACACATTGTGCACAGTGATTTGACCCCTCAGGTGTCTGCCTCTGTGTCAGTGTGCTGTGGATTAGTTGCCAGGACTGCTGGGGTGTTTCTTGGTAGGGGCTCAGCATGCCCCTGGAGATGTGACCATAGGAGACGATACTTGTGTGTCACATAGGTGTTTGATCAGCTGCCCGTGCAGACTGGGGTATGCGAATGTGAAGTTCAGGCAGCTGTTCCCCATTCACAGCAAATTGTGAGGGGCTCAGGTTCCGAGGGTAGTGTCACAGGTCTCCCATATGTCCAATAGGTGTGACCTGGACAGATGAGGGTTAAGATGATGTGTTGTGTGGGGGATGTACATGTGCACTTGTGCAGCTCCAGGACTTGCATTCCCCACGACCTACTATTGTGACACAGTGCATAGTGTTGTTGTCTGGCTGCCAAGTCATACATCACTGAGACAGTGATGTATGACTTAGCAGTCATGCCTCTGCCATGGCATGTGTCAACTTATTGGTGGTCCTGCAGGGGAGTGACATGTGCTACATGCACACCATAGTGGCGCTGGCTATCAGGACATGGGTGCATCATGGTGTCTGTCGCTGGTATGCATCACATGCATTTCCTATTTGACTCTGGGCATCCCTTTCATCCGGAAACCTGTACTGACTCAGTGGCAAGAGCTGTGATGTGTGCATGTCCACATGCCACACCGTGTCCTCTGTACTGTCCAACTACTGTGTACTTGGTGCATGTGTCCACACTGGGGTGTTGCAATCCAACAGACACCAGACAGATGGGTGCAAGGCCATGTGGGATGTGAGTGCCATGCTTGGCATCAGACTGACAATTGGCTTCTCCTGTTCAGTTAGGGCACTTTTAGCAATGTACAACTAATGATGCCAGGGCTTGCTCTGTAATGTGCTGTGCTCACAGTGGTGTGTGCGTTTGGTGCAGGTGACTGATGTCTGTCTGTTTCCCCATTGTTTGCAGATACATCCACGGCCACGGAAGGGGACAGCTCCACGGACCAGGAGGAGCCAGAGAGCCAGACTGGGTCAGCAGCCGAGGAGTGGTCGGAGGGACCCAGTGGCACGGAGGGCGAGGGGAGCCACACCGAGGAGTCCTCAGCACCATCCACCTCAGCTGAGGACCAGAGCAACTCGGAGGATGACTCCCTTGTGGAGGCGGGTGTCAGCAGCCACCACACGCCAGCTAGTGTTGCTGTCCCCGCCACCACCAGCACCACCACCGCCCTCCCATCGGCTCCCATTCCCCAGGTCCGTGGAGGCTCCCATGTTCGGGAGCGTGTCTCCTTTGGCCCAGGCACCGCACCCCCTGCCCCTGTGTCCCCTGCTGCCCTGAGTGAGGAGTCTGTGTACCTCCTTCGCCAGCTCCATGTAGGGCAGACAGCCATGCTGAGTGTCCTCCATGCGCACACCGCACTGTTGACTCAGCTGGTGTCGTTCATGGAGGGCATCTCATCGGGCATGTCTGACCTACAGAGGGGCAACAGGTCCATGGACTCCTCCCTGACGGCAGCAGTGTCCCTCCTCAGACAGTCCCTCACCCCTCCTGCCTTTGCTCCATCCACACTCCCCAGCACCTTACCCGTCCCAAGCACACACACACCGGCACAGGCACACACCAGCACACACACGTCCAGCACACAGACACACACGCCACAAACAAAATGCACACGCACGCACAGTCAGGGGACTGAAACCAGACTCACAGGGGATGGGGCCTTGGTACACACACACGCATCCACGGGCACTGCGCAGTCCTCAGTTGCCTCTCCCTCCAAAGCACCCTCCCTTGCCTCACCTGCAACCCCAAAGACCCAGCGCCTCTTCCTCAGTGACCTCGGCCTCTTCCCCTCCGATCCAGATGCCCCAGCATCCAGGGGGAAGAGGAAGCCCCCCCACACGGAGCAGAGTGCCCCTCTCCCCCGGACACCCTCCCCCAGGTGCAGACAGACTGAGGCCCCCACCCCCAAGTCCCCACGGAGTGCTAAGAGCAAGACCCCGCCACCGCCCTGCAGCTCAAGCACCAGGTCTCCTTCCTCCATCCCTCAGGCCCCCACTCCACAGGTGCCCCCACCACACCCTGCCCCAGGTTCCCCCACCCACAGATATACCATCCCCAAGAGGCTCCGGCCTTCTCCCCTGCCACTTGCTCTCCCGGCACCACACCCCCCGCTGCGCTTGTCTGTGCCACTGATGTGGTGAGGGTGTCCTCCCCCTCTGTCCAGCCCACCTTGCCTGTTCCCCATTCTCCTCCCCTGGTGGTAGGCACTGCAGTGGAGTCCACTACCACCCTGTCTGACTTGGGCACTGCAGTGGCGGACCTGTCCACTCCATCTGCAGGGTCCACTGCAGTCGTGCCGGCACCCACAACATCTGAGCCATGCCCCCAGTTGTGCCGGCACACACCATGTCAGACACCTCCACTGCAGTTGTCAGTGGCTCTCCAGCACCCACCACCCCTTCCCTGCTTCCTCCTGGTGAGCCCTGATCCTGTCCCTGCGGTGCCTGGCCTACCCCCTGGTTGCCCCTCCTAGTGGATTGTCCCTGGTTTTGTGCAGGCATGTGTAGGGTGGCATCTGCCACTGTCACCCACTTGTGACTTTGTTGATGGACTGGCCATTGGCCTTTGTTTATGTTCTACCGGACTTCTACTTTTAATGCCACATATGCTGAATAAAGCAACTTTCTGTTCTCTAGTGCTTTTGCTTCTGATGTACATGATGTTGATGATGCTAACCATGCCCTTGCTGCAGTGATGGTGATATTTGGTCTCATGATAATGAAGTGTTACTGTGCAGGAACCCATGTGGTCCAGGGGGAATGTGTCCTATCCTGTGGTGTATCCATGTCATCCATAGCAGCATCTGAGGGTGTCATGTGTTCAGTATTTGGCAATGGGATTTCCTACTTAGATTGGCAATTTCACATCTGTGGCTTCCACCCCTGCACATCTGTTGTGCCTGCCATTGTTCTATTCGTCTACTTCCCTGACCGTGTGGCCATCTCCAGTGAACATGCAGGTTTGGGCATCAATGGGGAAGGACTCATCTGTGTTGTCAGTGCAACATTGCTATACAAGTGTGTTGGATCTGTGCTGATGATTCCGTTGGCACTTCCATGACCAGGCTGATGGGACGGGAGCCCTCATTTGGTGCTAATTGTTGATTGTGTGTCCCATTGCTGCCATGGTATGGTATCTGTTCACCTCACATCTGCAGTCTCCACAGGGTATCTGTATGTGTGTGCCCATTGGTGCAAATATGTGGGTCTGCATTCGGATGGTCACTTCTGTCATTGTGTCATTGATGATTGTTGACGGTGTCAGCCCCCATGGGTGTTGTTTGTCTGCACATGGCCAAAGTTATGTCTTATTTGCACTGCAGGATTTGGCTCCCCAATTTATGTTGCAATGGGACACATACACTACTTTGCCACTGATGTGTTTGTTGTTCTGTGACCAGGAATCATCCATGCAGTTTGGCAGTTGCACCTCTTACTTTGTCAACACTTACCTTTTGGTCACTGTGATGATGGGGTTTGGACCCCATTGCCACAATGGTCAAAATGTGCTGCAGCTATGGACCCCACACTTACCTTTTGGTCACTGTGATGATGGGGGTTTGGACCCCATTGCCACAATGTTCAAAATGTGCTGCAGCTATGGACCCCACACTTACCTTTTGGTCACTGTGATGATGGGGGTTTGGACCCCATTGCCACAATGTTCAAAATGTGCTGCAGCTATGGACCCCACACTTGCCTTTTGGTCACTGTGATGATGGGGGTTTGGACCCCATTGCCACAATGTTCAAAATGTGCTGCAGCTATGGACCCCACACTTGCCTTTTGGTCACTGTGATGATGGGGGTTTGGACCCCATTGCCACAATGTTCAAAATGTGCTGCAGCTATGGACCCCACACTTGCCTTTTGGTCACTGTGATGATGGGGGTTTGGACCCCATTGCCACAATGTTCAAAATGTGCTGCAGCTATGGACCCCACACTTACCTTTTAGTCACTGTGATGATGGGGGTTTGGACCCCATTGCCACAGTGGTCATGGCCTGCTTGCGTTGTGTGTGCCACACACATATTTGTGTGGCACATGTGCTAGGGGGTCACATTGTATGTTCGAAGTCATGTTCGGTGTTGTAGGCATTTGACACAGTCTACACACGCTTGTCATGGTGTTGGGGGATGTCTTCTTCTTGCATTCCCTAGGTTGTGGTGTGCTGGTTGTGTCATGCATTGTCCATCCTATGGGTGGGGGTGGTAGTGGTGGTAGGCATCCTGCCCCCCCTGGGTGAGGGTGGTAGTAGTGGTAAGCATCCAGCCCACCCTGGGTGAGGGTGGTAGTGGTGGTAGGCATCCTGCCCCCCCTGGCTAAGGGTGGTAGTAGTGGTAGGCATCCAGCCCCCCCTGGGTGAGGGTGGTAGTGGTGGTAGGCATCCTGCCCCCTGGCTAAGGGTGGTGGTAGGCATCCAGCCCCCTGGCTAAGGGTGGTAGTAGTGGTAGGCATCCTGCCCCCCTGGGTGAGGGTGGTAGTAGTGGTAGGCATCCAGCCCCCTGGGTGAGGGTGGTAGTGGTGGTAGGCATCCTGCCCCCCTGGCTAAGGGTGGTAGTAGTGGTAGGCATCCTGCCCCCCTGGCTAAGGGTGGTGGTAGGCATCCTGCCCCCCTGGCTAAGGGTGGTAGTAGTGGTAGGCATCCTGCCCCCCTGGGTGAGGGTGGTAGTAGTGGTAGGCATCCAGACCCCCCTGGGTGAGGGTGGTAGTGGTGGTAGGCATCCTGCCCCCCTGGGTGAGGGTGGTAGTAGTGGTAGGCATCCTGCCCCCCTGGCTAAGGGTGGTGGTAGGCATCCAGCCCCCCTGGCTAAGGGTGGTAGTAGTGGTAGGCATCCTGCCCCCCTGGGTGAGGGTGGTAGTAGTGGTAGGCATCCTGCCCCCCTGGCTAAGGGTGGTAGTAGTGGTAGGCATCCTGCCCCCCTGGGTGAGGGTGGTAGTAGTGGTAGGCATCCAGCCCCCCTGGGTGAGGGTGGTAGTGGTGGTAGGCATCCTGCCCCCCTGGCTAAGGGTGGTAGTAGTGGTATGCATCCTGCCCCCCTGGCTAAGGGTGGTGGTAGGCATCCAGCCCCCCTGGCTAAGGGTGGTAGTAGTGGTAGGCATCCTGCCCCCCTGGGTGAGGGTGGTAGTAGTGGTAGGCATCCAGCCCCCCTGGGTGAGGGTGGTAGTGGTGGTAGGCATCCTGCCCCCCTGGGTGAGGGTGGTAGTAGTGGTAGGCATCCTGCCCCCCTGGGTAGGGGTGGTGGTGCGCATTCAGGCCCCTGTGTGCATATGTGGCATTGGTGATGGGCATCCCGCCCCTATGGTGCTGCTGTTGCTGGTGTAAGTATATTCTGCATCCCTCTGTGTGTGTGTGTGATGTGTCGTGTACGTGTTGTATGTGTTTTGTGGTTGGTGTCTGGCTTACCTTCTGCGCCGTACGCGTCCGTGCCTGTTCCGGTAGTATATGTAGAATATTGGTATGATCGGGACGAAGGGATTCATGGTTGGTTCGTGTCGTTCGTCCTTCTCGTTGCTTCGCGTCGTCCTCGTCGCTTCGCCTCGTCCTCGTCGCTTCGCCTCGTCCTCGTCGCCTCGCGTCGTCCTCGTCGCTGCCGTGTTCGTCTCGGAGCCGTGGATCGTGTTGTGGCGTGAATCGGAGCTTATGTGCGCCTCTCCCGGATGCTTTGACGTGCCGTGCGTAGCGACGGGTTCGGCGCGTACGGAAGCGCATCGTACTTGTCCGGCCGGACGGGGCTGCATTTTCCTTCCGTGCGACTCGATTCGGCGTTTCCGGATTCGCCTCGGTCGGAGAACAGGACCTGGTTTGGGTGAGTACGGCTCGGCCGGATTCTTTGCTGTTGTGCGCATCGTACTTGCTCGTTTGGTGTGCTGTACGGATCGGTCGGGAAACAGGCTTTCGCATGGCTTTTTTCCCGACCGAATGGTGTTGGGTGCGCCTCCGACCGAGATCGGAATCGGCCCCATAGTCTTATAGGAAAATGCCTCTTTTTGCATGATCACTTTTTTGGCTGATGCTGTTGTTTTTTGACTGTTCACTGGTGCTCTGCTAACCATGCCCCGGTGCATGTGCTTTGACCCCGAAAACATGACAAAATTGTCTCTAATCCTAATTGTGATATAACTTACCTATATGTGTCTAGTATATGATGCAAATTTTACCCAGGGCCTGTAACTTAATTGCCACTAGTGGATTGCCACACCCATTTTGACACCCACTACAGTGCAAATGTAAACATGAATGCAGGCACTGTAGACTGCCTTTGCAGATTTAAAGCTGCAAATTCGACCTGTCAAAAGAACTCCTTTTGACAGGCCTAAAGCCTTTATTTAAATATTAATAAGTCACCTCTAATTAAGCCTCTCTGCCCATAAGGCTGGGTGCATAGTATTTACAAGTGAGACATGTAAAAATGTAATATTACAAATGTTCTTACAGAGAAAAGACCTCAACGGCTTTTTTCACTGTAGCAAGCTTAGCTGTTCTATAAGAGAGCACTGGAATACAAAATTACATTTAATACTATTATCTCCACCTAGGAAACTACTACAACGTTCATTCTTGGACTTTTTAAAGTATTTATTACAAGCCAAATGTGCTTGGAAAGTCGGATTTGTAATAAACAATTTAGAAAAGGGACTTATGGAACCTCAACTTTTCCCTGCCTATAGCTTTTACAAGCCCATTTGCATGAGTGTCCAGCTGTCACTCAGGAACTGAGAAGCTCCCTTGATGAGATGTGAACTTGCTCCCAGGGCTGGAACAAAGGCTTTGGGTGTAGATAGGTGTTCTGTTGCCCTAGTAGGAGGACCACCTGGGCTGCACCAGCAACTTAATCAACTTCAAGGAGGCCTGGCCTATCACATGGATGACGCTTGGGCAGGGCTCTCTTTTGTTCACCTAGGCAGGCAGGCATCAATTTCAGTGGGAGAGAAGCGGCCCCCAGAACAGATTTCAAGTGGCTACAGAGGAGGGGATGTTTCCCGGGCAGTACCTCTGGGATGAGCACTGGAGCTCTGCACAGGGGTGCACAGGGGAGAAATGGTTCTGCCATCTTAGTTTTACATGGAGATGGGTACTATGGGATTGTTTGCAGGAGGGCACACAGGAATGGCTGGGAAAGAGGGTGTAAGGTTACCCCTGGAAACTTTCCCTATTGGTTAGGGAGGGGGCAGGAGTGTACCATCCCAACAGACTAGTGCAAGGCTAGTGCCAGGAATACATGTGATGCACCTGTGCACCTTCTTTAGTACACTAAAGGACCTGTGGAAGACAGATGAAGGACTGCACATGCTGGTGAGATCTGTGGGGAGACCTGAAAGGCTGGACCTGCTCTCCAGTCAGGAAAAAGAAGTTGATTCCAAGGGTCAGCTGGCTTATCTCCTACAGGGACACAACAAGCTGATAGAAGCCATTTTCCTGAAGTGCCCAGCTAACTAGTTCCTCCTAGGCCTGTACTGGACTCTGCTGGTGCTTCTGATGCAGTGAGTCTTGACTCATTTGAGCTTCAAAGACCTCCGGAGGACCGGGACCAACCTGCAAAGTCAATCTGACAATGATGCTTTGCAGCTAGGACAAAGATTCAGGTTTCTTGCACTCTCACCTTTTTTGCGGCAGCAAATCCATTTCAGCGGGTCATCGCAAAGACGATATCCGGCCTTGTTGGGCCCTGTTCGGGTATAGCCTGGACCCTTGCCCCACAGGAAAAAGTCTGAATGTGGAAATTTAACCTCTGTGAAGAAGCCAAAAGTATCCGGCTGGTGAGGGACCATCCTTGGACATTAATTTTGAATTTCTCCCACTCAGAGCTTTCCTGTTAAAAGTCAATAACTGCACCAGGACCCCGTCCAATGGCTATCCAGCCTTGTGGAGCCCCTCTATGTCACAGCCTCTTGCCTGGCCCCACCGAGGATTGTGGAATTCCATTTCAGAGACTATGTCAGAAGATAAAACTTCTGACCGGCTCAACCCTGTTCACTGTATCTGACCCATGTTCCATCGTAGTCAGACTTAAATCACACTGAGATATAGGTCAAGCACAACCAGATGACCGTGGTTGGTGCTTAAAGCTTTTTTGGGCCTATTTTCAATTAAAACCTTAGGTCCCATCACAACACTCTCTCATCGCAAAACAAGATGCACTCCACAACTGGGAGGCTTGCGCATTAGGGCTATTTCCGGGCACCCCGAACAACAAACCTTCAGCTCTCTCCCTAGACTTGCTTTGCTGCTTAAAAAATTATTGGTGACCTGGCACTTGAAGGAGAGTGCTCTCCCATGGGGGTCATATGGTATCAGTCGGTGCTGGTCTAGGGAAAGGTCGAGAATGGCACATTTAGATGGGAGGAGACCAAGGGCTTGAGGAATCATCCCCTCTCTCAGGGATGGAAGTACCACTCACTGACTTCCAGACCAAACACAGGGATGAAACTCTCCCACCTTGAAAGTGTGCTGTGTGGATAGGAATCATTGCTTGCCTCTCTTACCATCTTCAACTGATGGCGGAACCAGTCAGTGAGACAAGATGACAGTGCAATGCTACACTGCCTCTGTTTTATGTGTATCCGCATACATGTACACACACATGTTCAATCCATGACTCAAACTGCCCATCTGACCCCCAATAAGACTCCCAACTTTGCCATTGCTGATAGCACTTCACCACCCACTGGGAATCATTGCTGGCCTCTCTCACCGTCTTTGACTGTCCGGTGGATCAGTCGATGACACAAGCCACCAGTGCACTGCCCTAACACCTCTGTATTACTTGTGTCCGCATGCATGCACATGCTCTTGTTCAATACACAACTCCAACTACCCTTCCAATACCTCAATAAGCCACCCAACTTTACTATAGCTAATAGTACTTTACCATCCACTAGCCCTTGGTCTTGTTATTGTTTCACATGGTTTTACTATTCACCCTCTGTTTTGGGGTGTCTTATTTGTCAGTTTTATGAAGCAAATCTTTGTAGCAAACAACGTCACATCCAAGTACCCAGCATTCGGTTAATGAACAAGACACCCGTTTTAACTTTTATACGTAGGTATACAGATGTTATGTATTGATTTTATCATGCTCTATTTAATGTATTACATGCATATTACAGATATGCCTCCTGCCCTGACTTGTTTGAACACTCAGGGGCCCATTACGATACCCGGCGTAAAAAAATCCGCCAGGCATGGAAGCGGCAAAATCCGCCCGCACACACCGTCTGAACACCGACCACGCCATTACGATTACACAAACCGAAAACCGCCATCGGCGGAAAAATCACACAAAATACCGCCCGCCAACGTCCGAGTCGGAGTCAAACCGCCCGCCACGGACGGAAACACGCACGACAACACAAAACCGCCCGCCCTCACGGCCGACACACCGCACGTGAAATTACGATTGCACCGCCATGAGCGCGGAAAAACCACAAATATACCGCCCGCCAGCGCAAACAACGCCGATGAGAATCGACACGGCAGAAGCCATGGCGCCCACGTACCTGCACAGAAACCATCCGCTCACAAAACCAATAGCACACAACATGGCCAACAAGTCCACACAGCAAGGCACGCACAAATACACAAGCACAGTACACATCCCGAAAACCCCCCCGGACAAACAAAAAATACAAAGGCCAGAACCCCAGACACAACACACCTGAAAACAACAGACCATGAGGACACACCCACATAGGTGAGTACAAAAGCAGCACTCCCACAGACCACAACCCCTTGCTACATTGCAAACCAGAGAGGAGAGGAGAGGACACAGTGACACAGCAAGGACAGCAGCACACCACAGAAACGCACACATCACAAACACCACCACCACCACCACCACCACCAAACACCTGCACCACAAACCCCCTGCACATTACACAACACACACCGCACCAGCACCACAAACACCATGGCACCACAAAGGATGCCCAAGTACACGCCCATTGAGCTGACGGTCATGGTCGACGAGATCATCAAGGTGTACCCACAAATCTATGGGAACATGGTCCAGCACACACCACTAGCCACCAGAAACAGAATGTGGAACCGGATCGTAGACCAGGTCAATGCAGTCGGGACCCTGCCCAGGAACAGAGGAGAAATAAACAAACGTTGGAATGACGTAAAGAGCCTGGTCAAGAAGAAGGAGGGCAAAAACAGAGAGCTGGCTGCCGTCACTGGCGGAGGGAATCCCGCGCTCTTCAAGACCTTCAAAGCGTGGGAGGAGAAGGTGCGAGTCATAATACATCCGGAGATCCTCGCCGGATTAGCAGGGGGAGTGGAGGCTGGTAAGTACAAACTAATGTATACCAGCACACCGCTATGTACTCACATGCACTACCACCATGCCACAGCTCCCAGGGACAAACACCCCCATGTCCAGCACACAATACACAACACATCACACACACATGCAACAGACACCACCACACACAGCCCAAACCGAACAACTGTAACATACGTGGGGACATGTGTACACTCAGCCAGCCACGTAACCACCAACAGGTCCCCAAATATGCCAGAAGCGCCACAACGAGCACCCACCACACCCATGTGTCCGCCACAGCTGCACTAACCGACAAGTAACAGGTAAGTGGCAGGAACACAAAGTGCAGTGGGTGGGACGGTGGACAGCCCAAGTACAACACACACCAGGCCCCTAGTCCCACAGCACAGCAAGGAGGAGCATCCCCCACACCCCACAGCCACGTGTCAGCCACCGCAGTGCACAACGACAGCCGAAAGGCAGACATCACGGTCCACAGCAATCGGTGTCAGTGGGTGTCCAGCCACCCCCACGACCCACAACACCCCCCCACCCCCACAGACCTGCAACATGGAGCACCCCCGCTTAGAGCCATGTGGCATCCAGTACAGTGCACGCACGAACAACTTGCAGGTGGGAAACTGGACAGGGCTGGATTACTGGAGGCATGAGGACCATAACACGACCAACACATGGGACATGTCACGTAGCAGACGAACACGCAGCACCGCCCACCGTCACGAACAAGTGAACAATGTGCACACGGACATGAACAACAGACTCACACCCCACATGACCCATCACAGACATAGCAACACCCAAGGAGCCACGTCTGCATGCACAAGCCACACTGAATATAGTACCACACGGCAGCCACTGTGCAACTCATCACACACAACCGAAACACCATTGAAGTCCTGTCCATGTAGCCCCTACTGCCTGTCAACCACACACCCCACAACTACGCCTATGTAAGACAAACAACACTAGACGCAACAGAGCGGAACAACATAAATGCACACGAACACCACTGAACCCATCAAACACACAGACACACCATGCACATACAACATACCATCCATCCCATCCGTCAGCCCCAGTCTCATGAAAGGCATGTCATCCGCACAGCTGCCACACATACAGCAGTCACGCTAAGATACATGCCCATGACCAACCATGTGCCAGAAGTCAATGAAGCGCACGACAAACTGTGAGCAACAACACACAACATGGGCCACACCCCCCGAGCACTGCAGTGATGCACATGGCACAGGGCAGCACGCACACCAAGGAGATGGGACAACTGCAATACGTTGGCTGGCACACAACCATCACTCACTCATAACGATGCGTCCAATGCCATGTCCAGTAATCACAACAGACAGCAAATATGCAGGCCATGTCAAGCATGCACACACCTCAAACCATGCACTGTCATGCTGCCACAACACATGTCACGTTCGGCACCCATGGCTCACAGCATGTACCCCAAAAGCATATCCCCTCCCAAATGCGAATCTGGGGCATGGCCCCCATGTTGCCATATGTGTTCCTAAGCGTTCCATTTGAACCCCAAAGCATATTCCCACCCAAATGCGAATCTGGGGCATGGCCCCCATGTTGCCATATGCGTTCCTAAGCGTTCCATTTGAACCCCAAAAGCATATTCCCACCCAAATGCGAATCTGGGGCATGGCCCCCATGTTGCCATATGCGTTCCTAAGCGTTCCATTTGAACCCCAAAAGCATATTCCCTCCCAAATGCGAATCTGGGGCATGGCCCCCATGTTGCCATATGCGTTCCTAAGCGTTCCATTTGAACCCCAAAAGCATATTCCCACCCAAATGCGAATCTGGGGCATGGCCCCCATGTTGCCATATGCGTTCCTAAGCGTTCCATTTGAACCCCAAAAGCATATTCCCTCCCAAATGCGAATCTGGGGCATGGCCCCCATGTTGCCATATGCGTTCCTAAGCGTCCCATCTGAACACCAAAAGCAAAGTACAAACCAGACCCAGGATGGGCCAGGAGCCCGCATACACCAGAGTCACAATAAGTAGGGGCACAGCAACACACCCATCGGCATGGCCAATCCGTCCCATGCCACATGTGCACAGCACACAGTCCCATTGCCAAGCACACACAACTACAGATGCTACAGCCACACACACGCCTCCGGGAAACCCATGTACGAGATTGCACGAACTGTTAATGTCAGACGACAAATACATACTTCGCCAGGTGCAACACAATAACAGATCTCATTCTCTCCACAGGTGACGAACTGCTGGATGCTGGGGATGGAGCCAGCAGCCAGCACAGCCAGCCTACAAGCCCCCAACGAGGACACACGGATCTGGAGGATCTGTCCTCCTCTTCGGACACGGACCACCAAGCAGGCCCATCTGGTGTGGCAGGGCCCAGCCGCTCCCCAGGACCCCTCCTACCCACCAACCCATCATCCAGGGCTGCTGGACATTCCCAGCCCCCTGCTGCCACTGTCGTTGCGGCCACACCCACGGTCATTGTGGCCACTACCACTGCCGCAACCGCCACCATCGCCGCACCGACCACCACCGCCGCCACCACCACCACGTCTTCGCTGGCACCAGCCCCAGCGCAGGTGGTGGCCCGGCCGACTGGATCCACCCTGGGAGCCACAGCGAGGACCGTGGTGAGCAATGTGGCTAGTGGGCAGGCCGGTGGCAGCAGGACTGGTAGGAGGAGCAGGGTCAGGGAAACGCCAGCCTCCCCTGGGAGCCATGCCCAAATGGCCAGAGTCCTTGGGGCCTATGAAGAGGCCCAAGGACAATGGGTCCGGTCTGCTTCAGACACGCGTGAGGTGCTGGGGGTGCTGAGGTCCATGGACGCCCGTATGGGCCAACTCGTGGACCTCATGGGCCAGCTGGTGGTGGCGGTGAGGTCACAGCCAGGGACAGCAGCTCCCCCTCCGCCACCATCTGCCGGGGCGCAGGGTGGAGCAGCAGTGTCCAGTTCCCCTGCGTCCACAGCCAGTGAGCACACCTCAACCACCAGCATGTCGCAAGCAGGCATCCCCCCTCGCAAACGTGGAAGGGGCCGTCCGAAGTGGAAACAGATCTCCCGGGAGGACTTCGCACGCTCCAAACGCAAGTGAGGCAGCCAGCCAGCCTTCCGCCAGCCTTCCTTGACCAGCCACTGCATTGACTTGGACTACGATCCCACTCCACACAGCCATCTGGATGGCATGTGTGTGTTGGACTATGGACATAGAACCAGTGGGTACACCCTGAGCATCACGCAGCCATGACCGACAGCTCATTGTCACTGCACGCACCACTTTTGTCATCACCTTACACACAATCACATGTCACAGTTTGTAATAAATGCACCTTTTACACTAACTGCTGTTTGTGCCCTGTGTTTTATTTGTACGGAATACAACGGCCACCTTGGGCGGAAAGGCACCTGATGCGTGGCATGGCAATTGAATCCGGAGGGCCTGTAGGGACCTAGGGGTGGGAGACAGAACAGGAGCACATTCAATGAGTGTGTCACACACCCATCACACAGTACATGTCAACAACTACAAGCAATGTACACACATCGCACAGAGCAATAGGGCACAATGCCACAGTCACCAACAGTGGCATACTACCCTGGCCATGGAGCGTTGACACACAGCACGCAGTGAACAAACGGCCACCCTGACACAGCACACACACACCTGCACAGATACAGCCACATCAGCCGTCGTACATGGACACTCACTGTCAAGTGAAGTAGCGGGCGATGAGCTGCTGCCGCACATTACCAGCTTCCTCCTCTCCGCTGTCCTCCTCACTCGAGCTGTCCTGGTCTGCGGGCTGGGGCCCTGGTTGATCTCCGTCATCCACGATGAGGGGGATCTGCTTCCGAATGGCCAGATTGTGCAGCATGCAGCACGCCACCACTATCCGGCACACCTTCTGTGGGGAGTACGCCAGCGCACCCTCGGTGCGGTCCAGGCACCTGAACCTGGACTTGAGGAGGCCAAAGGTACGCTCGACCACACGTCTGGTCCTCCCATGTGCCTCATTGTAGCGATCGTCTGCTGGGGTGCGAGGATTCCTCAATGGACTGAGCAGCCATGCCCCATTCGGGTACGCAGAGTCACCTGGGTGTGAGGGACACAGAGAACCGTTGCTATTCCAACTGGACAGGGGACAGCATCGCACAACCAGCACGCTACACCACTCCACATACTCACCGACAATACAGCCACGATCCTGTTGCATATTGGACATCAGTCGTGGCAAGATGCTGTTGCGCATTATGTGTGCGTCATGGGCCGAGCCTGGGAACTTTGCACACACGTGGGTGATCACCATGTCCGCAAGGCACACCACTTGCACATTCAGGGAGTGCGTGTGCTTCCTGTTGCGGTACAGGTGCTCAGTGGCCTGTGGTGGAACAAGGCCGACATGTGTGCAGTCAATGGCTCCAACGACGTGTGGGATTCTGCCAAGGGCATAGAATGCACCCTTCACTGCCGCCAATTCACGAGCCCTGGGGAAGCGGATGTACCTGTTTCGGTACAGCATCATGGCTGCCAGTACATCCCTCAGCACCTTGCTGAACATGGGCTGGGACATCCCTCCTCCAATGCCCACTGTGTGCTGGAATGACCCAGTGGCGAAGAAATGCATGGCGGCCATCACCTTAGCCGTGGGGGTGACAGCAGTCGGATACACCCTGCGGGGACGGAGATGGGGTTCTAACATGGCACACAGTCGATGCAGGGTTGGCCTGTCCAGCCGAAACTTCCTAATAACCTCTGTATCGTCCATGTCCGCCAGCAATTGGTATGGGCGGTCAATGTTCAGTCTCCGCCTAGGGACAATGGCAGAGGACACATGTCAAAGCAACACGACACATAGCAATTTCGCATACACATCACTGACATGACTGAGCAAGCACATGAGCCACAGCCCAGCTGTCAAGCTGGGACGGCACGGCCACAATACACTTACACAGGTCTCCCAACAATGGCAATGGCTAGTGATACAAACCACTGCCATGTGCATGCACATGGGGATCTAGGCCCCAATGACTTGCGGGGCGTGCTGATGGGGACTGACTGCATATCCGTCAAGCGGCAACGCCACGGCAACATGAATGTCTGCTGAGCATGGAACTGCTTCCGCGGCTGGATGAGTATGGCACACGACGACGACGATGTGGGCACAGGCTGAGCGGCCAAAACAAGTGGGACCTGTGGCACGAGGGGATATGAGACAGTAGTAGGTGTCAGCACTGCACCCTATGTACAGCACTGTACGGATCACACCTCCCGAAACATTGACAGGTGTCCACATTGACAGCCCCATGCCAAGACGGCTGTGTGCTTGCAGTCACACGTCACAGGTGAGAGGTTACATTGCACGTGCCAGGTGGCAGACGTACATAGTGGGAGCTGGCATGTGTGTGCATGTGTCTCCTGTTCAGGATCCACCAGATGGGCGCTGACTCTGTACTGACCATTGGACACAGCATGTTCTGTGGAAGGCTTGTGTGTGTGGGATGGTGGCACTGGATGTGCCTCCGTTGGGTGGGGGGCCATGCACAGGGTGGGTACGTCGATGATTGCGCATTGTTGGTCACGGTGGGTGCACCAACTGAAGATGTGTTGCCCTGTGTTCAATTCCTATGTCCGCATGATGATGGACTGTAGATGTGGGCAGACTACACATTGGTCGATGTGCTGTCTATATGCATGTGCCTTCACACCAGGCACAGCTGCCCCTGCACATGTGACCCCTGCTGGACTCGCTGCTGGGTCTGTGGAGCTGATGCACCTTCTGCGCGTGGGGCGGACAGCTCTCCTCACTTCCTCATTGCGCATGTCATGACTTTGCCGCAGGTGACATGGATCATGGAGGGCCCACATGTACGCGTGGGTAGGCTACACATGATTGTTCACTGGTCGCCACCCCCAGTCAGTGTTTCGAATGGGAAGGTTGTCGTGCTGGTGGTATGTTCGATGTGGCGGATGGGCGGGCCTAGGTGCGGGCTTACATTCCGGACATGGGGGTAGTTGGATTGGCGACTAGTTGCAGTACACACGGGACACGTCTCTTCCTTTCCACATCTGGGTCATCCCTTGTACTTACTGACAGTGATACAGTCATCTTCGCCCCAGCCCTCATGTCCTCCCTCGCTCCCCAATATGCATGCTCACCTGCGAGGCTAGCGCCTGCACAGGCAGCCCCAAGCTCGCACCAGAGAGGGCAAGGAGTGTATGTGTGGGTCCAGTTGCACGAGTGGGCTGTCTCAGGGTATGATGTGTGGCGGGACGCCGTCCACCTGCGTGGTGCCCCAAATGGAGACCCGGCCTGCATGGACTATGCATCACAGTCTTCGCCTTCCGGATCCGCCACCTGCGACACCCAGTGGCTGTGGCTGCCCTTGCGGCCAGGCCGCGTCCGTCTGTGGCTGATGGCCCACACATTCACTCTTTGGCCTCTCTGGGGAGGGCTCGGGGGTGGTGGCGCACACGCTTGCACTTAGTCGCAATGGCATGTGGCGTGGTTGGTATGATGGGCAATGGATGGGATGGTGCGAGCCACCTCCCGTGACGTCAGTGCTGCTCGTGCTGTGGTGCGTCCCCTACACTTCCATTTGACTTGTGCCATGCTAGACGTTGAGGTTCTATTGCCTGCGTGATATGACCAGGAGGAGCGCGAGGAGACCTCTCACACACCATGCTCCACTGCCATCCCGTGCCCTGTATCGCCTGTGCGGATTGACTATGTTGGGGTTACACCTGGTCGACTGGGGCTGTGTGTGCCTTGTCAAGGGGCATGGCGGGCGCACAACAGGATCCAGCTTGTCCACAGAGGGTGGGCTGAGGTGCGCCTGGTACCGCTTTGTACGTGTGCCCGGCTGCTGTGCACACACGTGTTCACTCCCCCGACAGGTGTCCTCTCACAATGCCCAGGGAAGCGGTGGTGTACTGTTCATGACCCCTCCCAACACGGCGTGCTCCAACTTGGCATGTGCGCATCTACCCGTCACACCCACCCACCTGAGCACTGCGTCCATACGACTTCACACGACACATGTGTGTCTTCCACAGTAGTGCTACTCATTTGCGTTGACATCCAATACCAGTGGACTACATGGTCATGTCACGACTGCCGTGTACTTCACATACTCTCATCCTCTCTCATTCGTACTTGTGAAATGAGTCAGCGGAGACAGTTTTGGTTTCAAACATTATATTGAGTCTTCTGTCCTCTGTGATGCAGTATAGTGGACACTACTGGCAGCGGAATACATGTTGAGGATATACTGAGCATGATTGCAAATGGGATAGGGTGTGGGGTTACATGTGATTGGCTGTTGCATGTGGGATGTGGGCTTCAGAGTGACATCTGCTTGGCCAAGGCTGTGCTAATGTACATTTACGTATAGCTGCGGAGCTGCGGACTTTGACACAGACGGTATACATGTAGCCTACCAGACCGCTTGGCATCATGGGCACAGTCCATCTCAGTTCCATGTGACAGGTTTGCTGCGGTTGTTCCTCATGCACGCGTGCATGTGAGATGACATCAGGGCATGTGCTTGCGTGCATGCAGCGGCGTGCCACTTGTTGTTGCACTGTGGTGGTTACTGGACATGTCACAGTCACTGGGGTCGTGTTGTTGTTGTATGCACTTGTCGTCCATGCAAAGGTCCTGGTATGCGATTCCCGGGGCGGGGGTGGGAGGGGTGCAGCACCCACAGACTCCAGGCCACCTATTCATGTCCACTGAGCGGTGTGTGTGTCCATGGGCGCTGGATCCATGTCGTGTCCTGGTTGTTCGTGCAGTTCCGTCCATGTGGGGGCGATACACAGAGCCCATGCCACTGCCTCCCACGATGCATGCGGTGTTCCTGGATGTGATGGGGAACAGTGTGCATGTCCCGGTCATATCCGATGTCATGGCGATGTCGTTGATGGTGTGGTTACAGTTGCCGGTCGTTTGGTATGGCTGTTGTGGTGGTGACTGGCCAGATCCGTGCGGAAGCTAAGCATGGGTGCGGGGTTGGACATCATAGGTCAATCGGGGAACCTGCGTTGTGGTCCGACGAATTTACAGGTTGTCAGGTATGCGATGCCGTCCAGCAGGGCTTCCATGTCATTGGTGGTGTACATGTTTGCCAGCCAATGTAGCGGATGGTGGCTGTCAAGGTGTTGTTCGTAAGTTGTCCCTTGGAGGACCATGATGGGGCATGCTGGGTGACATTCGATGTAGCTGTTCTCGATGATCCGTCGTGTGGAGGCACAGTGGTCCCATTTCAGTGCGGGTGCGATGTTGGCCACATACGCCATGCCCCCATAGGCAGAGCAGGCCCTGTCGTGTGCGTCCAGAGGGAGGAGTAGTGGTAGCAGGTCCGCCTTCAGACATGCCGGGTTGGAGAGGCATATCTCCACGGGATGCTGGTAGGGACACCTCCGACAGTAGAAGACGGGCATGACGCAGCTGAACAATGTGATGCGGTAAGTCAGTCGGTAACTTACGTTCAGCAGGGACAGGAGATCGCATCAAAATGTATGAAACAGGTTGGTTTTGTACAGCTTGAGCTGTTCGGCGTAGTTGGGTAGGTGTGTTGCGGTTGCCATTTCGCAGCGGTGCGTTGTGGTGGCGTGCTCCGGCTGTGTGTGCAGTCTGCAATGTGCACGCTCCGAGGTTGCTGTGAGCTCTGTGTAGTCGTAGGGAGACAGGACTTGTGTTCTGTTGGCTTGTTTGGAGGACACGGGCCCTCTTCCCACATGCTTCTCAGACAGTTCAAGGTCAGTGATGTGTGACTCCTTCCAATTAACTTGCATGTGGCCGACATGGGGGAGTGTTTTCTTCTTTCTTCCCCGTCCGTTGTGTGCTTCTGTGATATGCGCTATCTGCCCTGTGGTCGGTCTCCTCGGCATGCCTGTGTTGGTCTATTCTTGGACAATGGCTGTATTCACCGGCTTCTGTCGTAGGGCTGTGGTTTCGGAGTTGGAATGGAAGGTCATTCAGTGCTGTCTGCTCTCCCTTGTGTGGGCGGCAGGCTGCCTTTCCGCTCTGCGTTGGGCCTTGTGTGTGAATGTTATTCTTGGGCCACCTGTTGTCGGTCCCCGGGCTCTTTGGTGTTCCGTTTTATATGTCTTGTTCATATGTGCAGGGTGGTATGGGTGTTTCAGTGTGGTACTGGCGTTCCTCTTCCCGAAGGGACCCTGCTTCTCCTAGTTGGTGTTGCCGCCGCTGTGTGCTACGCCATGTTTGTTACACTGGGGTGTGTCCTGCAGTTGCGTGTCTTCACTGACATGTGTGCGTCGGTTGTGTGGCGTTGGGTGTTGTCCGTGAATTGGGCGTTGGGGACATGTCTGTGGCAGGCCTGTCACGTGTCATGTGCGTTCGAGGTGGGGCTGATGTGTGTGCTGCTTGGTTGTGTCCCTGTGTCTGTGTGCGACGCATGCATGGCGCTGCGGTTGGCCTCTGCGTTGTGCGCATGTGTGGCGGCGTCATCGCCGCTTTGGGGCCGTGACGGGGTGGTTGGTTCCTAGTCCCAGGTGGTGTGTACACATGTGTTACGCGATGTTACGATTTGGCCTGTGTGTCATATGTGGATGCAATGGTGGATGTGTAGTGTACACGCGCTGGTGGGGGTTGTCCGCTTTTTCCGCCCTTGCACTGTGTGCGCTGTTTGCGTGCACTTGTTGTGTGTGTGCCTACCTGCGTCTCCGCGGTACGTTGCGTCCTTGGTGGTGCATCAGCAGGAGCATGGGGAGGGCCTGCAGTGCTGGATTCATGCTCGGGAGCCGCTTCTTCGTTGTCCGTGCTCGGCGTCCGTGTTACCGCTTCGGTTTGTCGTACGGTATCTCTTGGCCGTGGGAGCCGTTTGTTTGCGGCATCGTAATTTATGCGCCGGGCGGTACGTGTTTCGTCGGACGGTGTGTGTCAGTTGTGCTGCGCCGCTACGTGTACGGGCGCACTTTGATGGCGGACGGTGTTGCTGGCTTGCCGGCGGTGTTTGGCCTACTTTTCGCATTGTAATTGGGCGGGCGTGTGGACTGCTGCGTGCCGGCGGTAACTGGTGGTTTTTGCATCCGCCAGCACGGCGGTTGTGCTTCCGCCCGCCATCGTAATGGGCCCCTTAAACCCTTAATAAAGATATAAAATAATCATATCTCATTATTACACTGTATTTTCAACTTTTTAACTGTTTTGGTTGTCCCTAAATGGTTTACACATTTTCTTAAGTTAAGCCTGTCTCCTCGGTGCCATAGTGTTAACCTTGGTCTTCTCTGCAGGGTCACCACAAAACCTTTTGTCTTCACCCCTCCTGTGTTCTGATCCCCATTTTGTTGGCTTTTGGAACCCTGTGAAATTTACAAGTGCTAATTAGTGCTAAAATGTTGTGTGTGCTTTCCTTTAGACAAGGTAGAATGGGCATACGCCCAATTGCCACATTTAATTTGCTTGTATATCCCTAGTAAAGTGGTATTACATGAAACGAGGGCCCTTTAAATTAAATGCTACTAGTAAGCTTGCAGCAATTATTGTGCCATCCGCTTAAGTCGCCTTTTAAAATATGTCTCAGGTCTGACATTGCAGCGTATGTGGTATTTTAAAATGTCATTTCAACCTGGCAAAATAAACATTTTTGCCAGGTGTAAAGCTTCCTTTTTAAAACATACAAATCTCCCTAGGGAAGGCTCTAAACAGCCCATGGGTTAGAGTGCATTGCATTTAACAAGTTGGACAGGTACATTTAAGTTCCACATGTCCATTAGTGAAAAGCTCTTCAATTTGTTTTTCACAACTGCAAGGCCTACCTCTCCAATGGGATAATATTGGGTTACCTTAAGACATTTATTAAGTGATAACTTTTGTTTGGGAACAGGTCAAAATGTCATGTTCGGAGTCAAGTTAATTGTATTTTAAAACCCTCTTTAATGGTAAAGTAAACTTTTAAGTCACAATTGTGAAAATGCCACTTTTAGGAAGTTGGCATTTTCTTGTCCTGACCATTTGATGTGTGCATCCTATATCCTGGGTCACATGACTAAGTGTAGTTGGCAGTTGACCTTTGTGGATTCCTCTCAGACAGTATCACAAAGGAGGACTGCATGTTAGCAGGATCGGCCATTCTGACCTCATTAGTGGAGTGAAACTGTCACCTATCACACTTGCACTTCAAAGGAGCTTCCTCAGCGCAGACACAAAGAACTTCACACTCGTCTTTTGTCACTCCAGACAGCCTAGGACCAGGGCAGGGAGGAAAGAAATTCCAGAACCAGATGTGAGGGGAGGTCTAAAAGTTTCTACCACTTCAAAACTGGCACCAGGTACTTATATTGGACCCTCTGAAAATCTCTTTAGTACATTCCTGGACCTGTGGATACTATGGAAGGAGAACTGCCCTGCTTCCAGGTGACTGCCCTTCAGCTGAACTAACCTGGTAACTGTATACAGCCTGTGCTTGATTGTGGTCGGCTTGAACTTGTGACTTTAAATGGGTCTCACACAACCCGATAACTGCAAGTGGTGCGTTGTGCTTTTAGGTGTTATACATACCTAAAATATTCAAAATTGGATATCTCCGGATTTACTGATTGGATTGTTATTGTTTTGGTGTCAAATAATGTATTCTATTTTTCCAAATTGATGTGGGATTTTACTTGTGTGGTGTTTTACTTTATTATATTTAAGTGTTGGATAAATACTTTACACATTGTCTCTAAGTTGATCCTATCTGCTTTTAGGCCAAGATACCAGAGGGTTAAGCACAGGTTAATTTAGTGACTTTTTGTGGTTCACCCTGTGAAGGACTGTAGCTGTTGCTTGAGAAGGGCTCATACTCACTCTCAACCAACAATCCAATTTCTCACACACAAGTAGCAGGGTTTGAGGCCAGGTTTAAATCACTGAAAACTTTACTGGACTTAACAAGAATATGGACATTATTACTTGTGTTAGACTACTATCCACTCCATATAATAATCCACATTCTCACACTGCAGAGTAAACCACCTTTTAATTTGATGCTATTAAGTGGGCAACTTGCATGTTTCCAGATGTAGCTGTAGTACTTGTTTTATATTTAAAATATGCGTTTACTCTCCTACATTGCCCTAACTCATGTGATAACAAATTATTTTACAAATTGTTTGATCCCATGAAAAGCATCACTCATGCTTTCGCCTGTCTCTTTACTGCAGGTACATGAAAGACTATTTAATGCATGTTTCGTTTACAGTTGAGGGCCTCTATACATCAGAAAATAATTGGCTTAGAGTTAAGACCCAGAGAAACGATAAGGACAGTGGTTGAAAGACTAGTGAAATTGCTTAAACATTTCGTCATATCTAGGCATTTCACACAACAAAGTCCTTCTTATTGGAATTTGCGTGTTATGGAAGGAAAGGCATCTGCATACAAGTCCTGTTCAATTTCACACTTTACTTGGTAGTGACTTAACCTGCCTAAGATATATCTGAATGATATCCAAAGACGTTTTGTTGCATTAAATGTCATGGAGGGTTTTGCCCAATCATTCATCCTCAAAGGGCCATGGAGGCTTTGATGTCACAGGCATAGGGCTGCAATCATTGTAATAAAAGCCAGTTATAACTCATTTAGCTGCCTGTGAGCTATACCCCACTGAGCAAGTCTCAGAAGAAATGGTTCTTAAAGAAGGATTAACTACCATTCAGGATTTGGTCCCACTGGTCCCTTTGGATGTGACCCTCCAAAAATATGAGCTTGTTTTGAGATTGACGGAGCTCATATTATTCCACTACTGCACTGTTATAGGAGTATTCCATCTTGGAAAAGAGATATTTTTACTCACTCTCTCCAGCTCTTTCCTTTGTTCTGTACTTTAGTTACAATTCAATTATGACTCTGTGATAACATTTTGGTGTCATAAAAGCTAGTAAAAAGCAACTTGTGCACTAAGATTATGCTATTCAGGGGTGATTTCCTCTTTCTTTGCGTGCTGCAGAATGCATCAAGCATAGAAAGAGGAAGAAAATGATAGAAATGAATACATTTCTCCTCGTTGCGCCTCCCTACGCCTCCCCTGGAGAGGTGTAGCATTCAGATGCTTCCAGGTTTACGATTTCTCGTAAATCTGGAAATTGTGTCAAGTTCCATGGGTGTTTCGCGGGAACACCCACAGCAACACCCATGGAACGCCCCTTTCACGCAAAGTGCTGCGTGTAAAGGGGCCATATTTACAAGGACAGGAAAATTCATGCAGGGTTGCTTTTCCTGTCCTTGTAAATATGGGGTAGTAAAATGAGCCACCGATGCCTCACAAAAAGTGACGCACCGGTGGCTCAAGGGGCTTGTGAATAGGCCCCAAAATGGGTAAAACCCTTTGATACATCTGGCCCTTGGTCCTCTATGGGTTCAACCATATGGGCCATTTCTGCTACCATTATAGGTACTGAATGACGCAATATCAAGTTCTCTCAGTTCATTTTCACTTTTTATTCTCTACTTTCCGATTTCAATTACACCCAACTATTTATAAAAGTCTATTTTGATACAAGTGTTTTTAATGGTTTGCAGTCTTTTTAGCATGAAAAAGATTGGATGGAAAACACTTTTCTTCTAAGTGGAGAAAAGTTGAGGAAACACTGAAACTGGTTCTGCAGGTCAATTTGTCTTTTTTTCCAAATGGACCATGTACCCAAAAAAAAAATGCGATTGTATTTAATATCTCTCCAGACTCCGGCCCTTTATGGTGTTCCTAGTCCAGAATAGCTGTGTGTCTTATTTGTTTGCACTGCTGTCAACTTGTGTAATCACTACTACAATGAGCCTTATGCATGTCTCCCGAAAGGCTGTATTATGCACCTGCTGGCAGCCCACGATGCTGCAATTCCCTTGATTTTAGGTATAAAGAGAAGACACTGTATCTCTTTCTCCTACAGAGACCTCCATTGGCTTTCAGTGTCCAGCATAGTCTTCTTCAGGTTAGCAATCCTCGTATCCAAATGCATTCACTATTAGGATCTCACCAATCTTGTATTCTGAGTTAAGGTGGACCATGTTTTTCAGTTCAAGTCTGTCATGTTTGGAAAGGCCTACCACCGGAGGGCATAAAAAGTGCCGCCCTCACACATTTCTCAAAAGTTATAAAGCACGAGGTTTCTCATGAATCCTCTTCAGTCAATGACATCCAGGGGAGCTCTGCTTTTTTTTCAGACCTTTGCCAAAAGAACTCCGAGTGAATGTGAAATTCGAATGCAGTATGAGTGAAAATAAGAGGTTCCCTTCATATTTATTTGATCCATTCCTATAGCATTGTTTATTTGCTGTATGATGATAGTAATCCTGCACATCCAATGGTAGCCTGATTAAAAAATAGAGGAATAAGCAAAGAAAATAATGGAAGAATAATTAAAAGAGATAACGAGCGCACATGTAGAGCCCAGCTTTGCACACTAGGGGCCTCATTTACTATATGTTGATGCCGTGAGCCACAATAAAAGGGCAGGAAGGCGCCGTATCTTCCAAATATGGAACATCCCTGTTCTTCTCCTCTGTGCACAAACAGCAGCTGTGCCCAGCGCAGACACCCTTGCACCATGGTGCAAGGGTGCCTGCATTGCATTGCAGGGATTATTGTTTGTGTGCAGGAAGGTGTACCAACAAATCAATTAAGGTGAATTGCTCCTTCTATGTGCGCTGCAGAATGCAGCACACATAGAAATAGCAAAAAGCGAGGAGAAATAAAAGTGTTTTTCCCATTGCGCCACTCCTATGAGTAGGATTCTGAAGCATTCCCAGGTTTAGAACACTTTGTAAATCTGGGAATGTGTCAGGTTCCATGGAACGCCCCTTTCACGCAGAGTAATGCGCGATGGGCCCATATTTACAAGGCCATGAAAAGTCACACAGGGTGACTTTACGTGGCCTTGTAAATATGGACAGGCACACAGCGCCGCCGGTGCGTCTAAAAAAGTGACGCACCGGCGGCGCAATGGCCTTGTAAATGAGACCCCAAATCGGCTCTAGGTGGTGTTTGCTCACAGTGAAAGTGTTGACGTAACGGTGTTTAGTTATTATGTTCACCTTTAGACAATCCAGACTAGGACACTTGTGTGCTTCTTCTGCCTACCTGATAGTATCATTTCATCAAAGTTCTTCTCCTTACATTAAACTGTGTCTGGCCTCATTACACTGGGCCTACTGAGTTCCTCGCAGAGCCCTTTGCAAGCAGAACAAAGCTTTTGAAAGCAGTTTCTCGGTACAAGTATGAACTTCATGCAGTACAGACAGGCTTTTATAATTATGTTATTCAATACATTTACAGTTAATAACATTAAACGCAGTAAACGTAGTAAATGAAATAGGATATCTTGTTGTTCAGTTCAGTTTTCTGTTCAATCTGCCAAGAATGCAACTAAAATATCTCAGTTTAATAACAAAAACCTGCTAACTTTCTTCTTCAGAATGATTATATGAATTCTGTGGCAGCGAGCCAGATGTCAGGTATCTGGCCAGGAGAAATGCTCAGTGAGGGGCCTCAGACTGACAAAAAGCTCCCATCTCAGCACACCGTGTTGCTGTCACTTGTAATTGGGCGCTCTGTGTCACTAAGGGAACCCGAGTACTGACAAAGGTCACCATGATACCAGAAAACTATTTAGAAATTCCTCTATGAAAATCAAACCGATGGAGTTTCGTGTGGTGAGAGCTGGTTAGCTAACTAGTAGGGAATTAAAATCTCTTGCAACATCCAATGCTTGGACGACTGAGCCTGAGTTTATTATTTTATGGTAATTGCCCCTTCTAGTTGGTCTTCTCCTAACACATCATAATCATTTAAATAATGGGAAAAAAATGAAACACATATATGTATGCACTGCTTATGGCCTCACATATTACATCACTCATGACATGTTGTAGGACATAATTTGTGACATCACTGATGACATCATTCAATGAGTGTGTTAATTTATTTCACAATTTACATAGTGATGGGTAGCTCTCATATTACTTTTAGGCCTAATTGTTTAAAGCCTGTGTCCAGCTGATGGATGTGTTTACAAAATGCACATGCTCCTAATGCATCATAGGTGAGTAGAGGTATTGAACACATTATAAATGTCTACATTGAAGAGTAACCCTGTGCACAGGTGACAGCTGACAACTTGTGTACAGCATGTTCCACTCAAGTTTTTAGGCTCTGCAGAAAAAGTTTGCAACAGGGCAAAGATTCTACATACAATATAATAAGTATTGTAAGGAGCCTTGAATTATTAGACAGAATCGTCTCAGCATGACAATTTCTACGTAATATAGAAGACTGTGTGCACCAGGTACTATCCTATGTACATGTGCTTGTTTTGCTTCAGAAGATGGGCGATCTGTAAAGTGTTAACCACAGTATGAAGGCTGCAGGTAGTATGATCTTTACCACCTTCTGATGTTGTTTATTTTAAGCGAATAGTGTTTTTTTTGGCAAGTGTTGCATGGAGTGTACACTGCTCTTAATAGATATATTTTAATACTCTGTATTGTATTTCTCATGACAGTTTCCCTGTCTGCAAACAGTGTGGTACACTCTCTCCATTGAGTGAATACTGTTTAGAGTACCCACTTCTCTTCTGATATCAACTTAATTTCTTAATATAGGTTTGGTGACTGTCAAGGTGTGATACAGACGGAAGCTGTCCATAGTCGGGCATTCATTTTGGAACAAACACTCAGTATTTTTAGGAACTTGACTTTCTCTGAACAGTTGTATACAGATTGTACACCATATGCAATGAAAGTTTCCTATATATCTGTGGTTGATTGTTAATGTGAACTACGTTATCTATGAAGTGTATGGTATAGGGTCAATGTGTTACTAATTAGCCATTGACTGTAACTCCTATAAATGTTGCAGACTTGAATCCAAGAGATTTTTTATCATTTTAAGTGTGCGAGTCTTGGTGTGTGTATTGTCCCCAAACACACAAGAAAAACTCAGAGAATACTGGTAGCCAACAGGCTATCCAGCCCCAAGACTCACTACTGAACAGAGCCCATAAAATGTAAATGTAGTAGTATTTGTATAGCGCCCGAATCGACCCCCGAAGGGGTATCTCAGGCGCTTGTACGCATACCGCTGTGGAACCCTTCCTGGCCTTTCCCTGTGAGATGCCCACTCCTGGGCACCCCGAAGGTGAAGCCAGGCATCCTAGCGTTGTGGGGGCCGTTGTGGAGATTAAGCAAGCTATTGCCCAGAGTTGCAGAGTGGGACCCATGATCAGAATAGGCACCGAGGCGAGAATTATCAGGTCCGAGGAAATTGAGCCCAAGACCCGCTGAGGCGGGAATTGAACCCTGGTCCCGGGCTAGACCTCTGCATCAGGGTCTGCCGCTCTAACCATTGAGCCACACTTCTCCACATAGACAAAACATAGGTTTTAGAAGTTTATCTATAGGTAAGGCACTTGAGACCCAATAATTAATTAATCCTTCAGTTGTATATTTAGATGTTTTATTTGTAACCCATTGGCAGGACATTCCTAAATCTCCATAATGCTTCTCATTTATGCACACATATTCATCCTTTTGTTGTCAATATGGCACATAACACATGATTTCTACACCTTAGGGAGTTGTTTCTGTGATGCCTCATTTTCTTCTGAGCTATATTCTACTTACTTCCAGCGCTCCAATGCTATACCCGTTTATAGAGTAAGGTACAAAAGAAGCTTGGATGATTTCTTACTGATGTTATCAGTGATGTCATCAATGATGTCATTTCATATGTCATCAGTGATGCCATTAATGTCAGTGAACATGTCTCGAATGCTGTAATATGTCAGGTCATAAGCAGTGCATGGCAGGTGCTCAAGTTTTAGTTAGCTTTGCTAACTATAATTGGTGAATTTCTGTGTTTTTTTTTGTTCAAAATGTTAATGTTGTCACAAACAAACTGACCTAACTATAACTTTACTTTAACCTTTGTTTTTTTCTGTAAATTTCTAAGGTTTTTTTCTAAACAAAAGTATATCTTTTATCATACCTAACTATAATACTACTTTAACCTTTGTTTTTTTCAGTGAATTTCTAGTTTAAAAAAAATGTAAAGTAATATTTTATTACTGTACATATAGCCTACCTCCAAAGTTTGAGGAGTGGAGAATTTGGTCATAGGTCCTTACATTTTTTAAAGTGGAGGGGGCCACATAGCCCCCTCCCGGAGCCAAATTAAGCCAATTAGGCTCTAGGGACACTAGGGCATTATGTTTTTTAAGGGAGTTGGGGGGGGGCAAGTACCCCCCTCCTGAGCTTTATTAGGCCCTGGGGACCCCCATCCCCCAGGCCTTGTCTTTTAAAGGGGAGAGGGGTTCATGTCGCTCCCCTCCCAATGCCTTTTTAGGATCTGGGGATCCATCTGCCAGACCATTGTTTTAGGAAAGGGGAGGGGAGCCACATGGCCCCCCTCTTGAACCATATTTGGCCCTGGGATTGCCATCCCCCAGTGCCTTTTTTTATGAATAGGGAGGGGGGCTGTGTGGCAATTATCAAAGTGGCCAATAGACTGCTTTACCAAATTTCCCATATAGTTGCGCTGATTATTGGAAATGACCATCTTCTGTATGGTTGTTGCCCAGATTTTCACCTTTACTACCCTATTTTTGCTGCACCCGTTTTTGTTGACTTTAGGACTTTTCACACTTTGCTTCTGCTCACCAGTGGTAAAGTGCTTGTGCTCGCCCTTACAAACATGACAACTTTGGCATACACTTGATTGGTACATTTAATTTACTTATTGGTCCCTAGCATAATGGAGCTACATGTACACAGGGCACTTTAAATGCACTATTGGGCTGCAGCATTCTTTGTGCCACCCACTGAAGAAGCACTGTAAAACATATCAGGTCAGCCTTTGCAGCCTATGGATGCAGTTTTAAAACTGTCATTTCAACCTCCCAAAAAAACTTAAGATGTTCATTGTTTAATTTGGACAGTTCACTTATTGTGCTTGTGCTCTCTCCCTTAGACACAGTGAATGTGGCTTACAGCCAATTGGCACATTTAATTTACTTGTACGTCTCTAATAAAGTGGAACTCCAAGTCCCCAGGGCCTGTAAATTCAATGCTACTATTGGGTGTGTAGCCCTAAATGTGTCACCTACATACGTAACCTTTGAAACATGTCTCAAACATGCCATTGCAGCCTGTGTGTGCAGTTTCGAAAAGTCATTTGGGTCTGGCAAAATAAACCTTTTGACAGGCCTAAGCCTTTTCTTTTTTAAAGTTTGAAAAATATTTATTGAAATATTATGACAGCAGAATGATTTTAAAGGTTTTATTGCACTGTATGTATTTATATATGCACTTTTATAGCGAGTTGCAGAAATAAAGACAATGATGATGATAACAGAATAACCATATCAGAAAAATAAATAACATTAACACTAATAATCACACTAAATATAACATTATTATAGAAATTACCTAACTTATAAGTAAAATCAAACATAAATGCTTTGAAGAGAAAATTCAGAGGCATTCAATTGAAGTTATAATTAAAACATTGAGTTTTCATGTGTTTTGTGTTTCGTTGAAGAGGAAAAAGAAGCAGAGGAAAGAGGAGAAAAGGAAATAAAAGTGGAAGGGAAAGGAAAAGACAGAAGAAGTACCTAAAATAGAAAACATAAGACTTATGCATAAAGAGCCTTACAAAAGGAGAATTATCATGAGATGACAGCAATCTTAGCCTTAACATAAACTTTGCAATAATTATACGAGATGGAGTAACAATAAACTTTAGATTCAAGGAGGCTGATAAAAAACATTTGCATCATAGGCTGGAACTCGATGATAAGATAAATATGTAGTAAATGGTAACCAGATTAAATCTTTCTTAATTAAACTCTGAGTGGATTTAGTGCTTGCTCTATAGAGTCTATGATTGTGGCAAAGCACATTCCACCATCTAGAAAAAGAGACTTTTGTGGCATCTTTCCAACTAGATGTAATCATTTGTATGGCAATGACAATGAGTAAATAGACAAATATTTCCAACCAAAAACTTGTTTTTTTCACACAGGCGAAGAACTACCTAAGAAAATATGTAACACATCAAATGAAAATGAGGTAAAACTTATTTGAGACATTTTATCCCAAACTTGCAACCAAAAAGTGGGAACTGGTGTACAATTGAAAAACATGTGCATAAAAGCAGCATTTTCAGAGCCACAAGTCCAGCAGTTATCATTCACATTCTTATTGTATTTATGAAGAGAAGCAGGTGTCAAAACACCTTTGTAGAAGTAATACAATGTCTGAGAGGTGCTAGCTGAGCATGAAGTTTTATGGATTTTAGACCAAATAGCGTTCCAGGTCTGGCATGAAAACACACTGTTAAAATCTTGCTCCCATTATATCTCTATTTTTGTTTTAGAACGTGATGCAAGAAGAGCATTTAAGTGTTTATAAATGTAAGAGATTGTATATGTATTGGAGAAACGAAGAACATTGGGAGAAATGCTGGAGATAGAAGTATTAGAAGAATAGAGCGTTGATATATGTTAAGGAATAATCTGCTTTAGCAACTCAAATTTGGACTTATGATCGAAAGATATATTATATTTGAATTTGAAGTTCAATAAAAGAGAAGAAGTCTTTTGGGGAGAGCAGTTGATGCACATATATGATCGCGCAATAACAAAAATCCACTCACCGTTATTGTCTTAGCAGAAAAGGTCACTTTATTAAGACAGGTAGAACAGATATTTTCCTTAAGCAAAGACTAGAACAATCATTGTCATATAAACCCCCTTTTTGCATTATGCTTCAACTAAAAACCCCCATTTTATTTTATCATGATAAACCCAAATAGTTCCAACAAAACTTGCAGAAATACACCCCATGTAATGCAACAAACCCATCATTTCCTTTCCCCTCCTTTGTTTATTGACCTTTCCCGCCCCCACCCCAGAGGGATGGATAAGCCCACTCCAGACTATCCAACCCCCCCAAAAAACGCCTACTCACAAAAAACGACTTTTAAAAGGAAAAAACTGTTACCTGTCCTATAGTGGCCAAACTTTGCCAAGTTTGGCCAAAGCTTTCCGTAACACAGTCAATAAATGTGCACTGGAGATCTTAGTCCCATTCAAATGAGAAAATATTGCACCAGGCCGGAAAACAGCAAAATTAAAAAAATGACTCCCACTCCCTCAAAGGACAGCAATCCAGTACCCCGCTGCTGTTTAAATGCACCCACATGCCTTTGCCCAGTTGATCGGTTTTTGACCTCTTCAACCAGATCCTCAGTTTGTTCCGTGTAAGCGAACCTCGCTGCTCTGAATACCCATCTGATCCCTCAAGCCAATAATTTGGAGACCCTGAAAGCACCAAAGAATAACCAAATCATGCAGAGTCTAAAATGGGAAACCTCCCAAACGTCATAACAGCAAACTGGTCATTGTGACAACAACTGTTGCAAAAGAGCAAAAGTAACTGGTTCACGTAATGGCAAAGAATAAGTATGTTCTCTGGTGAAACCTTTCAACAATCTTCTTAACAAAGCATCTTCTACCGGGTCCTGACCCCACCATAATTGGCCATAAAAAGAAATCCCAGCCAATTTCCCAGAAATGGTCGTGTGTGACAAGCCCTTGTTAATCAAATGTAACACAAACTGTAAGATGAAACGTTTGTTACCATCTGAGTTCCCATCAAAACTTTGAGACTTTGCATAACTTAAGAATTCGCTCCAAGCTTGTTGATAGCTTCGTCTGGTGGAAGGAGCTATAGATTTTTCCACCAATTCGACGATCCTCAATCCTCCAGCACCCAGGTGCACTGCGGAATCGGAGTTTTGAAGCTGTCTGCCCCTGGCGCCAAGCTGCGGAATTTCTGCCAATTAAAGCGAGACAACGCGTCTGCTATAGAATTGTTAATGCCGGAATGTGCCTTGCTCTGAAAACAATATTCAATTTAAGGCTCTGTAACATGAAAACACGCAACAGGCGTAGTACACGTAGATCTTTAGCTTTTTGATTATTAATAAGATCTACCACAGACATATTGTCGACGTGAAAAAGCACACATCTATCCCGAAATTCCTCCCCCCAAACTAGCAAAGCAACAATAAGAGGGAATAATTCCAGGAAGGCAATACTGCGGCCTTGCTGAAGCCAACGAGGGGGCCATCTCTCTGCACACCAGTGACCCTCCCAAAACAGACCGAAACCATGGGCCCCAGATGCATCTGAAAAGAGCTGGATCTGCCAAATGGTATTGTCCTCCACAAAAAAGAGTGAGACTCCATTAAAATCCTCCAAAAATTTTAGCCAAATGAAAAGGTTTTCCCTGATGGCCTTAGAAATTCTAATCCTGTGGTGAGGAAGGTATGCTCCTGACATTCCCATCCCCAAACATCTGCAAAAAGTCCTACCTGCCCTGACCATCTGACTGACAAAGTTTAGATAGCCCAGTAAGCGCTGAACCTGCCTGAGCTCAATTTTGTCTTTGACAATAACACCCAACAAAAAGGACCTGATTTCTTGTACCTTTTCAACTGGCAAACGAGCCATCATATCCTGTGTGTCGATTTCTATACCCAAAAAAGTGAGCTTGGTGTTAGGACCTTCAGTCTTTTCTGGGGCCAGCGGGACACCTAACTCTTTAGCCATGTCCTGGAAAATGCCTAGAGCCCTGCTACACTGATCTGAATGTGCGGCTCCAATGAACATAAAGTCATCCAGATAATGACAAACATATTTGTGACCACTTCTCTTGGCAAAACACCATTGCAGGAAGGTACTAAACATTTCAAAAAGAGCACAGGACACTGAGCAACCCATAGGGAGAACTCTGTCTACATAAAATGCTCCATTAAAAAACATACCCAAAAGCTCAAAATCCGATGGATGTATTGGTAATAATCGAAAGCTGACTGAATATCGCTTTTCGCTAATTCAGCACCAGTCCCAACCAACCGTACCAATTTTAATGCATCATCTACTGAGGCATAAGACACATTAGAATCAGCAGGAGAAATGAAATCATTAATAGATTGACCCTCTGGCTAAGATAGATGGTGAATTAAACGAAATTCCCCAGCCACTTTCTTGGGTACTAAGCCCAACGGTGATACAATCAAATTTACCAGGGGGCACTGCCAGAATGGACCCGCTATTCTGCCTGCTTTCAACTCCGCGTCCAATTTCTTTTGCACAATCAGTGGTGACTCCTTGGCAGATTTCAAGTTATCAGCCCATCGATTATATCTTGGCCCTTGATAACCAATCTTGAACCCGTCCTTTAAACCCCAATAAAGTTTGGAAGCAATTTCTGAATCTGGGTACTCAGCCAGCCATGATTCAAGAATCGACAGCCTAATTGGGGTATGAGCCCTTTGGCATAGTTTGAAAAACTGATCCCCTTCCCCTTTGGAATCTCCCTTGCTCCCCAAACCTTTGATTTGTGAAACATTGTGTAATGGCATGTTTCCCTCCACATTGAGAACATTCGTGTTTGAATCTACAAAACTGCCTGGTGCAGATACCCCAGTTAAAAGTCCAACAGGCTCCGGATACTGGAAACTGTCCTCTACCGAACCAACCCGCCCCGATTTGGGCGGGGCGAGGCTGAAAGGGCCGGTATGTAATTGGTAAACCACTCGGTGTATGCGTTATTGCAGGCGGTTGGGTAGAGGACATCCACTGAAGCCAAAGCTCCGCGTCAACGTCACCCCAAGGTTTGTCGTGGAAAATACTGACCCTGGCCCTAAATTCTTCGTTGTAGCTGAGCCACGCAAAACCACCAAAGTGCAGTTGGGCCTTACGAATGATGTCCATGTATTTGAACATAGCAATTGCCATATCTTGATGTTTCTTGCAATACACACTCGCGTAGATCAAGAATGCTGACGTCCAATTCTCGTTGTTCTTAGGGACCCTAGGACGTTTAGCAAGCTCCCATTCCTCTTCTTTGGACCCTTCCTTAGCCTGAATGTCCCTATGAAGTAGTTTAAACACATCACAAACTCGTGTTGCTAAATCCTGTTTTTTGTCTTATCTGAAAGATGAGTCCCCAATGGCATAGCTATACCCATATAAGGGAGCTTCTTATGAATATTATTATCAACTTCCCCCACCTGCACATTACTGGAGTTATTTACACCATCTACCTTTTTATCTTGACTTGTATCCTTGTTCGCCACAACAACGCTACTAGCCGTTGTCGACTGAACCGCCACATTCACCACACCCTCCCCAGCAATCACCCCCACTGCATCAGACAACGAGGAATCACCCACACCCACAGAACGTGTAGTGCGCTTGCCCATCAAGGGTTGTGACCAGGAAGCCCACCAATGTGGCTTACCTGTCGATAACTGAGCAGCACGTTTCTGAAATTCTTTGGGATCATCACGCTGATGATGACCGCTTCGCTGTTCCTGGTCCGTTGCGCTGTCCGCTCCTGACTTCTGCAACACACTAAAAACATTGGTTGCCACCTGACCCACCCTTTGAAAACACATGATCGTGACTTAACGAATGTACATTAACCTCAATTTCTTCCCAAAAATCCCCTTCATGAATATCATCATAAACATCCCCATAATCAAATTGCTCATCAAATATTTCAAAATCGGTGTTACTACTTCCTGGCCATTCCCCATCCCCCCATCATAAAACTTCCAATTGGTCACAGGCATCCGCTCCGAATGCCCGGCCGTACCCCTAAAATCCGCACCTGATCCGCCTTGAGTGCCTGATTTTTTACCAAAAGCCGCAAAATGCTCCGTATTCGAAATACTGGAAACACCAGTCGTTGTCTGTGATCCTGCTGATGCTGAAAACTTCAAGCCGCTCTTGCCAGAAGACGCTGAACAATCCAAACTGTTCCCCCCAGCCCCTCGCTCAGAGCTGCCATCCTAAACCAGCGGGGCGGTAGAATGTTCCACCCACACCCATTGCCCAGCCTGAGGCCCAAAGGATGAATCAAAATTAAAGTGAGGGTGACCCGGGGGAGGGCGAGATGTCAAAAAAAAACTCACTTCCCGATGAAACCCCTAACTGTTCAGGCGTCGGAGCAGCATGCTCACTGTGTGGAAAAAACTCAATTACATCAAACTCCTCATGAACATCATCAGAAACTTCTGACTCTGTTTGAACAAATTGACCCACAGCAAGCGAATCCCTACTGGACAATTGGGAGTTACCACCAGGGGGGGCTCTTGGCACAGGGGACTGCACAACACCAGAATTGTCCCCCACCAATGCTGACCCAGGAACCTTGAAACTCTTATACGACTGCTTATTTACCATTTGTTTCTGTGCGGGGAACAATACCTGATCCCCTAAAGCCTCTTCCCCACTGTCACTTGAATAGTCCACTAATGAAGCGGAGCGTTTGTCAGAAAACACTTGAGGCGCTATATCAATCTGAGCACCTCCTATACTACAATATGAGCTGTTCTTGAGCAAATTAGCTTTCCAATGAGCCCATTTTGCAGGGGAGGGGCTCGCCGGCAAAGAAAGAGAAATTACCGCCCTTTCAGAGAAACCCCGCCCCGCTCCAGCCCTCCCCGAAGGAATGAAACAGAATGGCCCCGGGAGGCAGCCCCACCCCTCCGTGAAGCGCGTCTCTTAACCCGGCCCACACGAGAGGCGGAGACTGCCCTCAACTGACCTGCCTGCCCAGCAGGAGCCGAAGAGCACCGTGATGAAGACAGCCTGCCACCGCCGCTCCGCCGGTAAGAACGGCTGTGGCTCTGCTTTGTTACTGCCACACGTTCTCTGTTTACCGGCACCAGAGGAGCTCGGCCGTGTGACGGCAAACATGCCGCCACCGCCTGTGAGACTCCTAGCACCGCATTCCTTCTCGGGCATCCCGCGCCCGCCGCCACAGTAGCAGACACACCGGCCTCAGTAGGTCCTCCCGACCCGCAGCGCATAGGATGCGCAGCGCGTCATGAACAGCAATGCCCTCCGCCATTAGGGAAAACTGGAATTAAACAGGCCGTTCTGCGACAAAAGGTGATGACACGCTGACAGGGAAAAAACCACGTCAACAAAAGCTAACTGCTAACTCCTTTCACAAGTGCCCTCCCGCCAAAACCCCGCATATTTAATAACTACCTGTAAGTCCCGCCCCTCGACCTACCTACACCTATCGCGCTGCATGGATTGTTCCACCGCGCGAAAAACCCCAGGGGGATACCGGCTCGCGCCATGCTCCGCCTGGGTCCCCATTCCCCCAGCAATACAATGTCGCCAGGTGATTGTTTGATTTGATAATTTAATGTGTTTATTGTGCCACATAGGGGATTCTAAAAATGCCTGCAATGGTGAAAAAGAGTTGGCAATAATGGGTTTTATTAAAACAATTGAATATTGGAGAGCAGGGGAAGAGAAAGATTTTGGTTGTTGTGAAATGAAGACCGCCCATCGGATAGTAAACAGTGAGACAGACGTTTCTTCCAAAAGACACCAAACCGTGAAAGAAGCACCATCATCCTTAGATAACAAAGACCACATTTGTTTCAAAGCAAAAGAAGAATGATATTTGAAAAATTCACCTCACCTGAACCTTAGGTTTCCTTAGTTCTGAGAGAGATATACGCACCCTTTTTTTATTCCATAAAAATCTTATGAGCAAACTGTTTTAAAAAACTGCTGAGGACGTTTAACTGGGAGCATTGAAAGATAACATTTATGAATGGGAGCATCATCCTTTTAATAGTGTCTATTCTTCCCCACCAAGATAGAAATATGGGTGACCACTGCTCAGACAAGTTGGATATTTTGTTTTGGACAGCAACATAATTAAGATGAATTGTATCCATTATGGAATTGGAATAGTGAATCCCTACACGTTTGATACACGTAGAATTCGATGTAAACCCAGAGTCATTTACATTTTCTTTAAAACAATATATATTTAATTACATGATTTCTGACTTATCAATATTTAATTTGTATTCAGAAATCATGGGATATTATTTAATGTAGCTTAATGAAAGCTGGAATGAAAGTGTTGGGCTCCAAAACATAGATTAAAATATCATCTGCATATGCAGTGAATTTAACTTCGAATTTCCCATTTTTATAGCCCGAAAGGAGGAGGATATATGGAGAGTATCTAAAAAGGTTTTTAAGGATAAAATAAATAGTAGTGAGGATACTTGTATAGTGCCTCTATGTAAATTAAAAGATGAGGATTGTAGACATTAACAAAAATTAAAGTAGTAGTGTGAGAAGTTGGCCTGGCATATGCTGTCCACTAATTATAGTGGGCACCTTGCACCAGTCCAAATCGACTCTTATGGTAGATAGGTTTAAGACAACCTTTTAAAGAAAGCTATCCTAGTGGTAGCTGTGGAGAGCAGCCTTCAGGCTAAGTCTCGGAGGAATGTAAAGCAGCTTGTTTTACCATATAATCTCTTGAATCACCAAATGAAAAGACACCACACAGGTATATATATCAAATATATATGTATTTATTTCTAAATAACTCTCTACTAATCTCTTTATGAGATTAGAAGACAAACATATGCACAAATCAACGTTTCACAATAAGTTAAGCACAAAATATGGCTGGGGCCCTAGGGCGTACCAGACCATATACTAAGTAAGAGACTTAGAAACAACGACTTGCAGGGAGACAAGGCCTAGGGCCTTCAGAAGTGCTGGGGCCTCACGAAACCACCCAAGGCAGGTAAGTAAAGGACCCACGGGGGACGCGTGCAGTGTGGATACACAGGCGCGAATCGCCGTTAACTTCAATGGGGCAAGTCGCAGTTGGAAATAAAGAGTTTTAGGATACTTCGGGAGAACCTACAAGCAAGTCACTTACAGGGTAAGTAGTTCTAGGGCCCACACCCACAGGAGCACCGTGGTGCTGGAGTTACCTCACCCAGGGAAGCCGGGTGCACAGGTGTCCTTTGGTGTCGGGTCGCGGCGTCGTTTTCAATGGCGAACAAAGAAGACTTGCTGCTTGCGGGAGCTGAAGAAGTGTCCGGTGGAATCCAAGCCTGGATTCTGAAGAAGGATGACCTGAAAGCAGAGGGGACAGTGTTCAAAGTCACTTGGCAGTGACCCGGGGCAAGGAAGATGGATGCCCACCGTCGTCGGTCGCTTCAGGTCGGTTGCGGGTGCCTTGACTCTTCAGCCACGTGGTCCAGGAGGTGTCGACGACGACCAGGAGCTGGATTCGGTGTGTCCCTCGACGTCTGCAGCTGACTGCGGTGTCGGCAACTCGATCGGAGCCAACAAGCCTTGGCAGCCGCAAGTCTCGGGGAGATGAAGAAAAGTCGATGGCGCAGACCAGCAAGGTCTGAGGGACTCACCCAGCGAGGGTATGTCAGGGCAGGCCTGGAGCAACCAGGAGAGCCCTTTGGTTTGGTTAAGAAGTCTTCTGGGGACCCACAAGCCAGCGGGCAAGGGATCGCGAAGACACCTCGGGCGGAATCACTCAACAGGGGCCCACGGTCACTCGAGACGGTGTAGGCCTCTGATCTTCGGAGGGATTCCTGCTGGAGGTTGGGACCACACGTGGTCCAAAGCACAAGTTCGTAGAACGTTGTGAAGGGGTTGCACTCGACAATAGTGCATGGTACCCAGGGGTCGCGGTTCCTCGTTACTCGTGGGGTCCACTTGCCTCAGCTTCACTGGGGACTCACGATGGCCTGGGAGAGGTCAGGAAATCCACTTCTTGGGCTGCAGGGACTTCGGACTCCGGCGGGAGCGGCGTAGTTTGCGACCGTCGTTGTCGTTTTTGGTGCCTGCCAAGCAGGGGAGTCACTCCTTGACTCCAAGGGAGATTCTTCTGTCTTCCAAAGGTAGTGGAACGTCGAAGGGCCAGGATTCTTCTGTAGAGCGTCGTCCAGGGTTATCTGCTTTGCAATGGCAAGGTTCCCCCTCTTATACTAAAAAGAGGGGATGGACTAGCTCTATGACCCCACCTATGGGAGGGTCAAGGGAGGGGTGGCTACACCCACTTCCCTTTGTCCAGTTTCGCGCCAGAGCAGGGGCAGGTAGCCCCTGAGCTGGTTTGAACTGGCATATGCACAGAGGAGCCTTCTGCTCCCCCAGTGCAGGACTTCAAAGCACTCTAAGAGTGCACCCACCCAGCCCCAATACACTAAACCCTGTCTGGAAGGTGGTTACACCTCCCTGTGACAGGATGCCTATTGTTGGGCTTCCTCCACTGCGAGTTTCGGTCATCAGCAGGAGGGCAGCCCAGTGTCTGTGACTGGTGGCATCCATTTTGTGATGCCAGGGCTCTTTAGGATTCTACCGCGTTTCCACAGCAGGTACATGTCTTATCCCTCTAGAAGGGTGGAATGCTACCCCGCCGCCAAGATTGGCGGGGGTAGTATTCCAAGATGTTTGACACCAAACACGACATGTTTTGATGCAGCCATTCCAAAGTTAGCATTTACCGCGAGGATATAATGCACTTAAATAGTATATGGTTTAACCGCATCCACAAACAGCACCAGAGAATAGACTCTGAGAGCTGCAGAGGGGCCCTGCTCAGGCAGAGGCACCCCCTCACATAGAAGCCAAGCACCCTGCCCTCAGGATTGATAGGGCCTGCCTTAGGGGTGACTGATAGGTTTATATGTGTGTGCAGGAGAGATATAGGAAACCTATATCTCAGTGAGGGGTGCTAGCACCACCTCACCCAGGCTGCAGTAGCAGGCCTGTGGTGTCAGATTTAGACTGCTTCCCAGGGGTGGCATAACACATGCTGCAGCCCCTGGGAGGCCTGTGAAGTACCTATGCCCTTGGCACCTAAGGTACCATATACTAGGGACTCATAAGGCACCACAGTATCCAATCACTAGTGCACCTAGAGTGCACTCCATGTCGTTTAGAGAGAACAGAGAGGCTGGGGCCCTGATTGGCAGGGACCCAGCCAGACTATAGCCAGAAACCAGTGCTAACATCAGAAAAAAGTGGGGGCAACATAAGAGGCAGATCCTACTCTCCTACACAACCCCCCAAACGTAGGGACACTAAACTAACCTTGACCAGTTGAGTCTTCGTGTTCAAAGTGGAAATACCTTGAGAGTCCATCTGCATTGGCATGTTGGGTCCCAGGCCTATGTTCCACTGTATAGTCCATCCCCTGTAGGGAAATGGACCACCTCAAAAGTTTTGGGTTTTCACCTTTCATCTGCTTTAGCCATAGGAGGGGCTTGTGGTCAGTCTGAACTATGAAGTGAGTGCCAAACAAGTATGGCCTCAGCTTCTTCAGGGCCCAAACCACAGCAAAGGCCTCCTCTCTCTATAGCTGACCAACGTTTCTCTCTAGGGGTCAGCCTTCTGCTAATAAAAGCTACTGGCTGGTCTTGACCTTCATCATTCAGTTGAGACAGTACAGCTCCCACACCCAGCTCAGAAGCATCTGTTTGGACAATGAACTTTTTGGTGTAGTCTGGACTCTGTAAGATGGGGGCAGTGCACATGGCCTGCTTTAGGTCTTCAAATGCCTTCTGACAGCTAGCTGTCCACTGAACCTTTTTGGCATTTTCTTAGAGGTAAGATCATTCAAGGGGGTCACTATAGATCCATATCCCTTGACAAACCTCCTATAGTACCCAGTCAGGCCTAAGAAGGCTCTCACCTGTGTCTGGGTGGTTGGAGCAACCCATTCCAGTATGGTTTGGATTTTGCTCTGCAAAGGCTGAACCTGGCCTCCACCTACAAGGTGGCCCAGGTACACAACCTGACTCTGCCCTATCTGGCACTTGGTGGCCTTGATAGTGAGGCCTGCTTTCTGCAGGGCCTCCAAAACATTTCTGAGGTGGACCAGGTGATCCTGCCAGGAGGAACTAAAGACAGCAATATCATCTAGATAAGCTGAGCAATAAGTTTCCATCCCTGCCAGAACTTTATTCACCAACCTCTGAAAAGTGGCAGGTGCATTTTTCAATCCAAAGGGCATCACCACAAAGTGGTAGTGCCCACCAGGGGTCGAAAATGCTGTTTTGGCTTTTGCATCATCAGCTAATCTGATTTGCCAGTAGCCAGCTGTTAGGTCAAATGTGCTTAGATACTTGGCTGAGGCCAAAGTATCAATCAGCTCATCTGCCCTTGGTATGGGATAGGCATCAGTCCTAGTGACTGCATTGAGGCCTCTGTAGTCTACACAAAACCTCATTTCTTTCTTACCACCCTGGGTATGAGGCTTGGGTACCAGGACTACTGGGCTAGCCCAAGGGCTATCTGAAGGCTCAATCACGCCTAACTCCAACATTTTCTGGACTTCAGTCCTGATACAGTCCCTGACATGGTCAGGTTGCCTGTAGATTTTATTCTTGACAGGCAGACTGTCCCCAGTGTCCACCTCATGGGTGCACCAGGTAGTCTGACTAGGGGTCAGGCTAAACATATGTCTAAACTGTTGCAGAACTTGTCTGCACTCAGTTTGCTGATGGTCAGTGAGGCTGCTTGCCAAAGCAACACCATCTACTGACCCATCATCAGGGTTCTGAGAGAGCAGGTCAGGGAGAGGGTCACTCTCCTCCTCCTGGTCCTCATCAGTTGCCATGAGCAAGCCCATGTCAGCCCTGTCAACATATGGCTTTAATCTGTTGACATGAAGCACCCTTAGGGGGCTCCTGGGAGTTCCAAGATTCACCAGATAGGTGACTTCTCCCTTCTGTTCAACTATTGTATGGGGGCCACTCCATTTGTCCTGGAGGGCTGCTGGGGCCACAGGCTCCAACACCCACACTTTCTGTCCTGGCTGGTAGTACAGTCAGCACAGCTCTTTGGTCATGCCAAGCTTTTGTAATTCTTGGCTGGCCTCCAGGTTTTTGGTTGCCTTTTTCATGTACTCTGCCATCCGGGAGCGGAGACCAAGTACATAGTCCATCACATCTTGTTTGGGGGGCTTGAGAGGTAACTCCCAGCCCTCTTTTACCAAACATAGTGGACCTCTCACAGGATGCCCAAACAGAAGCTCAAATGGGCTGTAGCCAACCCCCTTCTGTGGAACCTCTCTGTATGCAAACAAAAGGCAAGGAAGAAGAAGGTCCCATTTCCGCCTAAGCTTCTCTGGGAGTCCCTTAATCATTCCTTTCAAGGTCTTGTTGAAGCGTTCAACTAAACCATTGCATTGTGGGTGATAGG